>JAAAWM010011761.1:0-102635 GCA_036873465.1 Thinopyrum obtusiflorum | reverse complement strand
TTCAGCATCGGATTGCACTCTGTTGACCGGCCAAATAGTCTGCGTGGCACCATCTTGACTAGTTAAATTGACCACGTTCCTTGTGGGTCCCACCTGTCAGTTCGCATAGGGAAAAGGTCAGATAAACACAAATTTACGCAGGCGCGACAAGACTCCACCCCGTGCGCGGGAATCACCTGGTTGTGTATGTGTCTGTCAGGGCCTGATGTGTGCGCATGCACGTGTAGGTTGAGCACTTGAGCGTGAGAGTGTGTGTTGGTCGTGTGGTGTACTGGTGTGTGCATGCATGCGTGCGTGTGAGTGTTGCGTGCGTGCCTGTCTGCGTGTGTACGTGTGAGTGTTGCGAGCGTGCGTGGGTGCATGTGTTCATGTGAGTGTTGCATGCATGCAGTTCGTGTGCATGCGTGCGTGTGTGTATAATCACCACACCAGCTCCTGTGTGTTAAAACAGATGGCTCAGCATACCAATACAAGGCCACCTTGTCCGTTGTGCCCGCGGTCATGACTTCGAACCACCGTCCAATATTTTGTTGTTGTTTGTTTTCATTCTTACTAGCAAGATGCCCGTGCGTTGCACATAACATCAAGATGCATTTGTATGACTAGTTTATCTTGTGAGAGAAAAGGATGAACGAGGGAAGGCCTTATTTGCAAATGTGGAGAGGTGTGTGGGTACATCTTAGGCAAAATTGTCATAGTTTCTTTCCTATCCGTCAGATATAAATCAGACAGTCTATATTGCAGGATGGCAGGCAGACCGTCATCACCAACTCTGTTTTTATAAGAGTGTATTTTATCCCTACTCTTATAAAAAGCATAGTCGGTGATGATCGTGTGCCTGCCATCCTGCAATATAGGCCGTCCGATCTATATCTGACGGATAGGAAGGAAACTATGGCAATTTTGCAAAAAGATACCCACACCCCTCTCCACACTTGCAAATAAGGCCTTCCCTTGTTCATCCTTTTCTCCCACAAGATAAACTACTCATACAAATGCATCTTGATGTTCCGTGCAACGCATGGGCATCTTGCTAGTATTTTATAAGAGTGTAGATGTAGAGTAGATACAAGCCGACAGGTGGGCCCGATGGTAGTGAGATAATGTGATGCAACACTAGAGGTGCCACGTGGAGCGTTTAACTGGTCAACTAGTCGTGTCTTGAGCAAATACAGA
This sequence comes from Thinopyrum obtusiflorum, assembly GCA_036873465.1. NCBI lineage: Eukaryota > Viridiplantae > Streptophyta > Magnoliopsida > Poales > Poaceae > Thinopyrum > Thinopyrum obtusiflorum. Next base: position 101,459 of record JAAAWM010011761.1, on the reverse strand, counting down.
GTTGTAGGGTGAGCCCATGACTGTATAATAACCACAAAATGTAAATGGTGACCGTAATGAGTGGATTCTGAAGTCCAATGTATGTATCGTGCTTTCGCTTCAAATACAATGATCGTCACTGTATATATCGTGAGAGAAAGATGAAACATGCATGAATGTGCTGGGGGCTTACTTTTAGAGGACCTGGAGATAGTTTGTGTGCGTACGTGAAAGGGGCGTAGAGGGGGGGTATGCGATGGAGAGAGAGATGCTCTTCGTTTCTCTTTATTATGACTAACTTTATATATAGTATAAAAATATACAAATTCACAGTGTGGAATAAATATCATTGTGGGCACCATGCAATGCAACCGTTCATACTCCTCCATATAACTTTGTAATGTTGTATATATGTAGAAATTCTGAAATATTTTTTTGGCCACACTTTATTCAAAAGGAATGTTGTATGCGAAATAAACGTGAAGAGAGGGCTTTTTAGATCAATGGGGTACGTGATGTAACATGTGTGAATGTGTAGTTGATGCATTTGGCAAGGCCTAGAGAGGTATGTGTGTGTATTAAGTATTCGAGAGAGGCATGGATAGAGGGGCCGACAGGGGGGGCGTGGGAGAGATAGCACGAGAAATGAGAGTGGTCTAGAGAGAGAGAGACGAATATGACGTCACGGCGAGAGATTCCCTTGAGTGTGTATATGCAAGGGGGAGTGGATAGAGGCACCAGGAGAATATATTTTGTGTGTGTGGTGTTTGTGTTGGTATGTGTGGGTGTGAGAAGATAACGAGACATGGGGGCAGAGGGTGTGTCACCGCGTGAGGTCCGGTGGGTCGAGGTGAGGCCCTTCGTTCGGTTCCGTCCTGCGCCACATTGGTCGGCCCGTGACGCATTTAGGGAGACCCATGGATGACTAGTCATACAAGACAAAGATAGCATAATTGTGAAGGAATCTATGTCCACTGACAAAGCCAGCTAGGATTTGTAACCCAAGGTTCTCGGACTAAGGTAACCCCTTTATCTCTGATATTACTATTCATCCAACCTAACTTTAAGGGGCATCCTACAGAATGCTCTGCTAGAATCATACTCGTCGCCCCCCCCCCCCCCCCCCCCCCCCCCCCCCCCCCCCCCCCCCCCCCCCCCCCCCCCCCCCCCCCCCCCCCCCCCCCCCCCCCCCCCCCCCCCCCCCCCCCCCCCCCCCCCCCCCCCCCCCCCCCCCCCCCCCCCCCCCCCCCCCCCCCCCCCCCCCCCCCCCCCCCCCCCCCCCCCCCCCCCCCCCCCCCCCCCCCCCCCCCCCCCCCCCCCCCCCCCCCCCCCCCCCCCCCCCCCCCCCCCCCCCCCCCCCCCCCCCCCCCCCCCCCCCCCCCCCCCCCCCCCCCCCCCCCCCCCCCCCCCCCCCCCCCCCCCCCCCCCCCCCCCCCCCCCCCCCCCCCCCCCCCCCCCCCCCCCCCCCCCCCCCCCCCCCCCCCCCCCCCCCCCCCCCCCCCCCCCCCCCCCCCCCCCCCCCCCCCCCCCCCCCCCCCCCCCCCCCCCCCCCCCCCCCCCCCCCCCCCCCCCCCCCCCCCCCCCCCCCCCCCCCCCCCCCCCCCCCCCCCCCCCCCCCCCCCCCCCCCCCCCCCCCCCCCCCCCCCCCCCCCCCCCCCCCCCCCCCCCCCCCCCCCCCCCCCCCCCCCCCCCCCCCCCCCCCCCCCCCCCCCCCCCCCCCCCCCCCCCCCCCCCCCCCCCCCCCCCCCCCCCCCCCCCCCCCCCCCCCCCCCCCCCCCCCCCCCCCCCCCCCCCCCCCCCCCCCCCCCCCCCCCCCCCCCCCCCCCCCCCCCCCCCCCCCCCCCCCCCCCCCCCCCCCCCCCCCCCCCCCCCCCCCCCCCCCCCCCCCCCCCCCCCCCCCCCCCCCCCCCCCCCCCCCCCCCCCCCCCCCCCCCCCCCCCCCCCCCCCCCCCCCCCCCCCCCCCCCCCCCCCCCCCCCCCCCCCCCCCCCCCCCCCCCCCCCCCCCCCCCCCCCCCCCCCCCCCCCCCCCCCCCCCCCCCCCCCCCCCCCCCCCCCCCCCCCCCCCCCCCCCCCCCCCCCCCCCCCCCCCCCCCCCCCCCCCCCCCCCCCCCCCCCCCCCCCCCCCCCCCCCCCCCCCCCCCCCCCCCCCCCCCCCCCCCCCCCCCCCCCCCCCCCCCCCCCCCCCCCCCCCCCCCCCCCCCCCCCCCCCCCCCCCCCCCCCCCCCCCCCCCCCCCCCCCCCCCCCCCCCCCCCCCCCCCCCCCCCCCCCCCCCCCCCCCCCCCCCCCCCCCCCCCCCCCCCCCCCCCCCCCCCCCCCCCCCCCCCCCCCCCCCCCCCCCCCCCCCCCCCCCCCCCCCCCCCCCCCCCCCCCCCCCCCCCCCCCCCCCCCCCCCCCCCCCCCCGATACCCCGACGTCGTCGTCCACCGCAACCTCAACCGCAACGCCCTCCACGGCTAGTAGTTGAAGCCGAGGCCGAGCCGTCCGTACCCGAGCCAGTTCAACCATGCCGTCCTGTGCCTCACCACTGCCGCTCCAACTTCGCCACCCTCCACCGCACCGGAGCTATTCCCGCTACGCTGTCCTTCGCCGCCTCGGATCTGCTTCCCCTCCGCCGACATACGGCCATGGCAACACAGTCAACAATTTGGCCATGGGTTCGTCCAAGCCTGCACCCTCCAGAACATCGGTTTCCCCAGTAAAAAGAAGAAAATCGGCGCGACATGTGGAGGTGACCACACTGGCAACCGAAAATGGTACTCCTCTTCCCTTATTCGTGCAAATCTTACGTGTCTGCTTGCACGGTATTCATCCCACAGAAGACACTAGTTGATCGCTTCTTCTTGATACTAGATGTTCCTAGTAAGTCGCGATGCACAAGGTTTCTCCTCATACACTATTTCACCTTAGCTAGAGGTCCGTCGCCCCCCTGAATTTCAATTCCTGGTCAGTTGATTCCCAATTAACAGAAGCATTCCCCGGCGTAACAGGCACTAGTCCGCCTATTACGCCCGGGAAGCAGTGCCTCGATGTTTATCTTAGGGGCGTGTGGGGCCTAGAGCTACTGGCGCCCGATCAGGAGGTCGGCCGGGATTAAAGGGATGGCCTGGGGGCGCTGCCAAGCACGGCGGTGGTGTGAGGTCGAGGGGAGGGCGGGGCGGCGGAGGCAGGGGTCTGGGCCGTTGGTCGCTGGTGGTTCGAGAAAGATCGTCAACAGTGACTGGCGGGAGGTAGACGAAGGCCATCTGCCCATTCCTTATAGATCGGACGGTTCATTAAAAAAATTGACTGACCTATTTATTTTCAGTCGACTGTTATCTTGACATGAATACATGTGGTGGTGTGCTGGAGGAGTACCTGCATTTCCTGTGCTCATATATTACAAAACATACGGAGTAGAATCTAATTTTGTTTGCCATGCAATGTTGTAGAGCTATCATATGTCTCCTGTCATTTATTTTTGAGCCACCTGCTATCTGCTACTTTTACAGTGCACTAGTTCTGCACACACTTCACCCATACTCTCACTATTGTGTTTTTATGCAAGGGTATTTCATACTCTGCTGCTATGAGAGAAGCAAAAAAGAAAAGAGAGAAGTCACTCCTGCGTCGTACGCGGATAGGCCAGACACGTTTCAGCCTTATAATAGGTGCAGTGTCAGCAGATGGAGACGGTAAATGTAGCTCTGGAGTTGATGACCTCGCTCGCAATGAACCACCATCCCAGGTGCTTGCTTTAACTTTGCGGTGTCATATGTGGTTGCATGTTCCATATGGTGTCTAGCATGTATTCGAAAGGCCGAAGTAGGTCTTTATTAAGATAAGGAAAGATATTTTTTACATGAACCACCATCACGTGAGCACCAGAAGACAAATAGCTAGTCAGGGCACTGGCCGAGCCAGTGACAAGCCCAGCAAAGAGAGGCATCACCTGGAAGCCAACTAAAAAGCCGCGATGGTGGCGAAGCAGCCCGCTTCCCACCAGGCTCTCAGGTCCTAGATGATCATGCTCACTACTCCAGCCGGATGTCTAGCTTGTATTGCTTCCAATTTGGTTAAATTGCATCTGCTTAGCTTACACATTATACCTTTGAATATGACATGCCTTTCTGTTTTTGGTACATACTAGTACATCTATGTATTAACCATGTTCTTACATCAAACTAATGTTCTTGTGTATCCCTCATCAATCACTTATGATGAGGCAGTCAGGCAAGTGGAATACTCCTCATTTAAAGAATGCAGCATCAGCCTCCCGACATGATTCTCAAGAAACAGCAAGGCTAGATGAAGATAGTGAACGTAGCTCTGTAGTTGATTACCGCATTTCCCCTACACTAGCATCATAGGTGCTTGCTCTAACTTGGCAGCGTGATATGTGGTTGCATGTTGCATATGGTGTCTAGATTGTAATTCTTCCAATCTGGTTAAACTGCATGTGCTATTCTTCTTAGCTTATACATTATACCTGTTAATGTGACATGCCTTCCTGTATTTAGTACATAGTACATCTGTCTATTAAGCATGTCCTCACATAAAACTATTGTTTTTTTGTATCCCGCATAAATCAATATGACGAGACACCTTCAGTATATGCAGTGTGATATTAGTTGCATCTTTGATATGATTTATAGCATGCGCTGCTTCTAATTTGTTGAAATGCCATTTATGATGGGTCACTTTTAACTTGGCAGAGTCATATTGGTTGCATCTTTCACGTGGTGTCTAGCTTGCATTGCTTCTTATTTGGTGAAATGGTTTCTGCTTAGTTTACACAAACCCCCCCCCCCCCCCCCCCCCCCCCCCCCCCCCCCCCCCCCCCCCCCCCCCCCCCCCCCCCCCCCCCCCCCCCCCCCCCCCCCCCCCCCCCCCCCCCCCCCCCCCCCCCCCCCCCCCCCCCCCCCCCCCCCCCCCCCCCCCCCCCCCCCCCCCCCCCCCCCCCCCCCCCCCCCCCCCCCCCCCCCCCCCCCCCCCCCCCCCCCCCCCCCCCCCCCCCCCCCCCCCCCCCCCCCCCCCCCCCCCCCCCCCCCCCCCCCCCCCCCCCCCCCCCCCCCCCCCCCCCCCCCCCCCCCCCCCCCCCCCCCCCCCCCCCCCCCCCCCCCCCCCCCCCCCCCCCCCCCCCCCCCCCCCCCCCCCCCCCCCCCCCCCCCCCCCCCCCCCCCCCCCCCCCCCCCCCCCCCCCCCCCCCCCCCCCCCCCCCCCCCCCCCCCCCCCCCCCCCCCCCCCCCCCCCCCCCCCCCCCCCCCCCCCCCCCCCCCCCCCCCCCCCCCCCCCCCCCCCCCCCCCCCCCCCCCCCCCCCCCCCCCCCCCCCCCCCCCCCCCCCCCCCCCCCCCCCCCCCCCCCCCCCCCCCCCCCCCCCCCCCCCCCCCCCCCCCCCCCCCCCCCCCCCCCCCCCCCCCCCCCCCCCCCCCCCCCCCCCCCCCCCCCCCCCCCCCCCCCCCCCCCCCCCCCCCCCCCCCCCCCCCCCCCCCCCCCCCCCCCCCCCCCCCCCCCCCCCCCCCCCCCCCCCCCCCCCCCCCGCAAGATCAGATGAACTTTGTGAGCTTCAACAGCAAGAAGGTAGTTGCTGGAGTCAAGTTACAGTTGCATGATTCTTTTTATGTAGTCTCACAGTTTGATGTACACTAACACTTCCTATGTTTGTTGTTGGACTAGCACCTAGGCGCAAGAGGAAACAAACATCAGGGATAATGCTCGATAGGTTAACTAAATCTAGAGGAGGAAGAATGGAGATCCGTTTTGAGGCAGGTTTAAAAAGTCCACGTGATGCTACAGAGTCAGCCAAGTTAGTGTCAGAGGCAGCGGTTGCTGTTAGGTGTCATGTACGTATCCTCCCAACATGGATTCAGTACAGGAATGACAAAGACGAAACCCAGTTCAACACCTTCCTCGACCATTTATCTGTAAGTATGGTTATGTGTGGAAACTAGTAATATCGTCTTGCTCTGTCCAATACTTTCTAGGTTGCTGATAATGAGACTCCCATAATTTTCAACAGATGAGGTTCAAGTTGGATAGCCAAGATGATGCAACCAGACAAGCTTGCACCCATGTTTTCAAGTCTGCTCTGTGACAGTATCGGTATAACTTGAGGAAAACTCACTTTGAAGGCAAGGCTAATAGTGAACTTGCCCAAACATCTCCAGTGGAAAATATATCTGATGAAGACTGGAGAGGCCTCGTTAAACACTGGTCCGATCCAAAGTATTAGGTACATTATATATATGTCATCAGATCACATGTTGAAGTCCTATTTACGCATGTGCCACACAAATCTATCTTCTTGTAGGTGAACTGTTCAAAGAACAAGGCCAACCATACGAAAGTGAAATTCCAACAGACGACAGGATCTCGTAGCTATATTGCACACTGCGAGGCTCTTGTAATTAGCTGCTGTTTCACTCTTTTCGTTGTACCATATTATCAGATCCATATTGACTTGTTCCAAATGCAGAGGAAAGCCCGCAAGGAACAAAAAGTACCTGAACCAAATGCTGTGGAAATCTTCAAGGACTGTCACACCAGCAAGAAGAAGGGCATGACTACACCAGTCAAAGCCGCTGTTGTAAGTCCTTAATCCTCATGCCTTTTAACTACTACTTACTCTGACTTGTGCCTTGAATAGCATGGTTTGCAGTCAATGTCTATTACTCTTTTCAATTTTATACACAATTTTCTTAGCGTATCATTGCACCTTACAAGGTATAAAACAGAGGAGTGATGTTCCTTTGATCTTGACCTGTAATCTAGTTCCGTGCTGGACTTGCCCACACAACGTTACAATTGCCTGTTTGTCTATTCTCAGTTGTTTTGTGATATGAATGATGTCATACTATGCTTACCATATTATAAACTTCGTCTCTTTATCCTTAGCCCTCAATACAATGTGAAGAAATAGACAATACATTAGCGATGGTACATGGTCATATGTTTGGAACCTGGTTTTATTATGTACTTTGCAATAAAATACAACTATTATTTTACATGGGTTCACCAGAATAAGTTCTGTATATAGACCAAAGCTATTTTTTTGGTTTTGCTGCCTCCTTAATATCTTCTGTTCTTGTACTACTAATGTAAAACCACAACTTTTCAGTGAGCTATGGAAAAAATGGTGGAACTGCCACCTTCTGAAGGTGGCGAGGCAACTATAACCACAATGTCAGCTCTTGCTGCAGTGGGTCAGTACCTGTCCACAAACAGTGCCAAAAGCACGTTCCTGCATAATACTGGGTTGGTTGTTAAGGCAATCTCGTCCAAACTGCCTCATGATCAAGATATGCAAGCTCAAAACAATGTTGTATCTACGCTCCAGACACAAGTCCATTCCCTAACAGAGACCCTTTGTGAAACAAGGAGAGACATTGTTCGATGTTGTCAAGATATGCATGGTTTGGAACCAGACTATCAGACATTTGCTATGTTGTTTAGGAGCCTAGGAGAACTGAAGGCGAAGGTTATGGTGCTCCATCGGACAATACAGCATGAAAACGTAACAGTCAAGTCAAATGAACTGAGCTTCTGAACTTCTGGTGGTGCATTTATCTGCTAGACTGTTAACTTTTATGCCAACCTTCCTTTTGTTTTATAGTTGTAATTTATTTTGGTGCGATACAAAATTTGTTCTTAACGTGCAGCCACCGGCTGAAGAAAACAGCAAGCCATTTTTGTATAGTGTAGGGTGTTCCCTACATTTGCACTGGTGGCGAACTTTGATGCCCACCTGCTGTAGTTTACATGGGCCTCCTACGGGCCATAGAAACAATGGGCCTTCTACGTGGCGTAGAAACAATGGGCCTTATACAGGCCGAAGACACAATGGGCCTTCTATGGGCCATATCATCAATGGGCCTTCTACGGGCTTATGATCGGTTGGCCAAACACGGGCCAATAACAGACCACATTATGGTCGTAAATGGGCTAGAGTTGAAATCGTCCGTTCATGGGCCGACCATAATGGGCCATCATTAATCGGCCGTATTTTGATGACGCTATGAAAACGGCCCAACGTATTAACGGGCCACAAACGGGCCGACTGTAACCATGGGCTGAATTTGGCCCACAAGCAGAAAATGACAGTAACGGGCCGTAAGTAAACGAATGTGGAAATGAGCCCAAGAATAAATGGGCCCCGAGAAGGCCGAAAGATAACATGGGCTGGAAACGGCCCAATGAAATAATGGGCCGTTAATGGGTATAAAGTGATACACTATTCATTACGGGCCAGTTTCACCACGGGACGTTAATGGGTATAAAGTGATACACTGTTCATTACGGGCCAGTTTTACCACAGGCCGTTAATGGGCCGAGAGTAATAAGGGCCTCATATGGGCCGAAAGACGTCATGGGCCATACATGGGCCGGAAGTTAAAACGGGCTGGAGTTATATTGGACGACCCAGATGACGCTACTGGGCCTAATTCGGTTAGGCCGTAAACGGGCCCTGGGTTAGCGGGCTGTAAATGGGCTATATGCGAACAGGCCATTAACAGGCTTGCCGTGGGCCGGCCCGCCACCTTTTAACCAAGTCAAACGGGTCGGCCTTTTCACAGGAATGGGCCTCTGTTGGGCCGTGCCATGTGTCGACGTATCATAGGCGCTTTGTTTCCAATGAGTGGATGACATCTGTCCCAACGGTGAGCCGACACGTGTTTCCTCCAGCCAATGATGATTTTACACGTGGAAAATCCCCATTGGTCGGGGCTGTTAACGGGTTATCGGATCCAAAACCGGACCCGATAGCTTAACGGCGTTCCGTTACGGTGGATGCCACGTGTCGGTCACCCTTGATGAAAGCACGTCTGTGACGCGCGATTTATCGTCATGGAAGTGGACACTTCCGTGATGATAATTTTGGTAATGTCATGGAACACTTCTACGACAGCACAGGTATGACTATCTTGATTCTGTCATAAATTTGTCATGGATGTACATGCATGACAGAAAACGCGACCTACTGTATCATCACGAAAGTGTATTTTTTTTGTAGTGATAGCCTCTCCGATGATGTGTGAGTAGTTTACCACAGACCTTCGGGTCCATAGTTATTAGCTAGATGGCTTTTTCTCTCTCTTTGGATCTCATGACAAAGTTCTCCTCGATCTTCTTGGAGATCTATTCGATGTAATTCTTTTTGCGGTATGTTTGTTGAGATCCGATGAATTGTGGGTTTATGATCAAGATTATCTATGAACAATATTTGATTCTTCTCTAAATTCTTATATGCATGATTTAATATCTTTGCAAGTCTCTTCGAATTATCGGTTTAGTTTGGCCTACTAGATTGATCTTTCTTGCATTGGGAGAAGTGCTTAGCTTTGGATTCAATCTTGCGGTGCTCGATCCCAGTGACAGAAAGGGAACCGACACGTATTGTATTGTTGCCATCGAGGATAAAAGGATGGGGTTTATATCATATTGCTTGAGTTTATCCCTCTACATCATGTCATCTTGCCTAATGCGTTACTCTGTTCTTATGAACTTAATACTCTAGATGCATGCTGGATAGCGGTCGATGTGTGGAGTAATAGTAGTAGATGCAGAATCGTTTCGGTCTACTTGACACGGACATGATGCCTATGTTCATGATCATGCCTAGATATTCTCATAACTATGCGCTTTTCTATCAATTGCTCGGCAGTAATTTGTTCACCCACCGTAATATATGCTATCATGAGAGAAGCCACTAGTGAAACCTATGGCCCCCGGGTCTACTTTACATCATATTAGTTTCCCGTCAACTAGCTATTTCTATCGCCATTTATTTTGCAATCTTTATTTTCCAACCTATACAACAAAAATACCAAAAATATTTATCTTATATCTTTATCAGATCTCACTTTTGCAAGTGGCCGTGAAGGGATTGACAACCCCTTTATCGCGTTGGTTGCAAGGTTCTTGATTGTTTGTGCAGGTACTAGGCGATTTGCGTGTAGTCTCCTACTGGATTGATATCTTGGTTCTCAAAAACTGAGGGAAATACTTACACTACTTTGCTGCATCACCCTTTCCTCTTCAAGGGAAAACCAACGCATGCTCAAGAGGTAGCAAGAAGGATTTCTGGCGCCGTTGCCGGGGAGATCTATGCACAAGTCAAGACGTACCAAGTACCCTTCACAAACTCTTATCCCTCGCATTACATTATTTGCCATTTGCCTCTCATTTTCCTCTCCCCCACTTCACCTTTGCCATTTTATTCGCCTTTTTCCGTCCGTCTCTTCACGCTTGCTTCTTGTGTGCCCGTGTGTTAGTCCGTTTGTTTCGCCCTCATGGCGAATCCTTTGTCTCTTCCTTTGTCCCCCGATTTGAAGTTCTTCACTTCAAACAAAGACAAGGAGAAAATTTAAAAGATGCTTGGTATAGGATGATGGAATCTTATCGTAATTGTACCCTAGAGGTAAATTTTTGAATTTTACTTCGCAATTTTTATGTTGGACTAAATATGTCCCATAGACAACTCTTGGATTCCGCTGCCAAAGGCAATTTTATCGAAATTGATCCCAGTATTGCGCATGAAATTATAGAGGGAATAGTAGGAATACTTCCCCAAAAAAAGGGACTACATAATACCCAGGAAGAGACACAAGTTTTTGAGAAAATTTGCGAAGTAACAAAAATCTTACAAAAGTCTCTTGAACCTCTCAAAAGTGTTAGCGGAAACCTTCACCGCATGAATATGTTGATCAACCTTTGCAATAAGCGGTTGGATTTTTTAGATTTGAAAATTTCCGAATATGACGGAAAATGCAAAGAACCTCCCGTATTCGAGCATTACTCCGCTAAAAAGATAAAAACCAAAGATGACAATACCTAGATCTATTCTTGTTTTTATGCCTAGCTAGGGGCGTTAAACGATAGCGCTTGTTGGGAGGCAACCCAAGCTTATTTTTGTTTCTTGCTTTTTGTTCCTGTTTAGTAATAAATAATTCATCTAGCCTCTGGTTAGATGTGGTTTTATGTTTTAATTAGTGTTTGTGCCAAGTAAAACCTATAGGATCTTCTTGGATGATAATTATTTGATCTTGCTGAAAAAGACAGAAACTTTCTGCTCACAAAAACAATTGTTAAAAATCACCAGAAAGTGATAAAATACTGATTCCAATTGCATTAGATCAATAAGCAAATTATCTAGGACTTACTATTTTTGCAGAATTTTTGGATTTACAGAAGTATGCGTTTGATACGGATTAATACAGACTATTCTGTTTTTGACAGATTCTGTTTTTCGTGTGTTGTTTGCTTATTTTGATGAATCTATGGCTAGTATCGGGGGGTATGAACCATAGAGAAGTTGGAATACAGTAGGTTTAACACCAATATAAATAAAGAATGAGTTCATTACAGTACCTTAAAGTGGTGATTTGTTTTCTTATACTAACGGAGCTCATGAGATTTTCTGTTGAGTTTTGTGTTGTGAAGTTTTCAAGTTTTTGGGTAAAGATTTGATGGATTTTGGAATAAGGAGTGGCAAGAGCCTAAGCTTGGGGATGCCCAAGGCACCCCAAGGTAAAATTCAAGGACAACCAAAAGCCTAAGCTTGGGGATGCCCCGGAAGGCATCCCCTCTTTCGTCTTCGTCCATTGGTATCTTTACTTGAGGCTATATTTTTATTCACCACATGATATGTGTTTTGCTTGGAGCGTCTTGTATGATTTGAGTCTTTGCTTTTTAGTTTACCACAATCATCCTTGCTGTACACACCTTTTGGAGAGACACACATGAATCGGAATTTATTAGAATACTCTATATGCTTCACTTATATCTTTTGAGTTAGATAATTTTGCTCTAGTGCTTCACTTATATCTTTTAGAGCACGGCGGTGGTTTTATTTTATAGAAATTATTGATCTCTCATGCTTCACTTATATTATTTTGAGAGTCTTTTAGAACAGCATGGTAATTTTCTTTGGTTATAAAATTAGTCCTAATATGATAGGCATCCAAGATGGGTATAATAAAAACTTCCATATAGAGTGCGTTGAATACTATGAGAAGTTTGATACTTGATGATTGTTTTGAGATATGAAGACGGTAATATTAGAGTTGTGCTAGTTGAGTAGTTGGGAATTTGAGAAATACTTGTGTTGAATTTAGCAAGTCCCGTAGCATGCACGTATGGTGAACGTTGTGTGACAAATTTGAAGCATGAGGTGTTTCTTTGATTGTCCTCCTTATGAGTGGCGGTCGGGGACGAGCGATGGTCTTTTCCTACCAATCTATCCCCCTAGGATCATGCACGTAGTGCTTGGTTTTTGATGACTTGTAGATTTTTGCAATAAGTATGTGAGTTCTTTATGACTAATGTTGAGTCCATGGATTATACGCACTCTCACCCTTCCATCATTGCTAGCCTCTTCGGTACCGTGCATTACCCTTTCTCACCTCAAGAGTTGGTGCAAACTTCGCCGGTGCATCCAAACCCCGTGATATGATACGCTCTATCACACATAAATCTCCGTATATGTTCCTCAAAACAGCCACCATACCTACCTATTATGGCATTTCCATAGCCATTCCGAGATATATTGCCATGCAACTTTCCACCGTTCCGTTTATTATGACACGCTTCATCATTGTCATATTGCCTTGCATGATCATGTAGTTGACATCGTATTTGTGGCAAGGCCACCATGCATAATTTTTCATACATGTCACTCTTGATTCATTGCCCATCCCGGTACACCGCCGGAGGCACTCATATAGAGTCATATTTTGATCTAGTATCAAGTTGTAATCATTGAGTTGTAAATAAATAGAAGTGTGATGATCATCATTATTAGAGCATTGTCCCCAAAAAAAAAGAGAAAGGCCAATAAAAAGGCCAAATAAATAAAAAAAAAGAGAAAAAGAAGGGACAATGTGTCGGGGAAGCGACACCTATGGGATCACTGGAATCCCTTCTACGGTTGGCGGGTGCGGGGTTGTGAGAAGAGCAGGTCTAACAGGAAGCACATGGATCGTTTACCCAGGTTCGGGCCGCGAGGATGCGTAATACCCTAGTCCTGCTTTGGTGGATGTATTGAGTGTTCTTGTGTTCTTGAGCTAGCTACAGGGTGTAACTTGCCCAAAAGAGCCGAATCCCTCTCCAGTATGCCCCAGGCCTCCTTTTATAGTCGAAAGGGGCTGCCACAGTGGCATATAGGAGGTGGAAAGGTCTACAGTGCGCAAGCTTATTGCCTGGCATTAGGGGACAAAATGCATTAAATGCGCTACTTAGGTGTCCATTAGCTTTATTGGGGACGGGAACGAGGCCCGTCCCGTCCGTCGCCGCTCCGTCTCGCTTCGACACGCGCCCAGGCCAGCGATGCGTGCGGTGCCATGTAGGCAGGCAGGCTGCTGAGGTGGCGCGGTGGCAGGGTCTTCACGAAAATATGCATGCCACCACGCAGGTGCTTGCTGAGTCGGTCTGGAAGCCGCGTGTTGCCACACAGGTGCCTGCCCAGCTGGTTGGGCTGGCAGCTGCATGCGAATGGCGGCGGAGCCTTGGCTGGTGTGGGCCTGGCAGTGGCCCTGCTGGCGCCCTCGGTAAGGGCCTTGCCGGGGGCCCGGCAAGGGTCTTGCCGTGGCGTCGCAGTTGTCCTCGGCAAGGCGCTTGCCGGGGGTCTTGTGGATCTCCTCGGCTAGGATCCCGCCGAGGGTCGCCGTCTTCTGGTCCTCATCTGATCTTCTGTGTTTATGATCTTGGCAAAGATCTGCATGCCACCACGGTGGTGCCTCCCAAGCCTTGGTTCCAATGTAGTTGTTGACGGTGTTTGGAACCCTTGGGCTCAAGGGTGGCTCGCTCTGCTGGCGTTGGGCAAGTTGCCATGGCAAGGCTCTTGCCGGGGCCGCGGAGGCCGCCCCGGCAAGAGCCTTGCCGGGGGAGTCCACCTCGCCCTCTTGCTCTTTGGTGTTTCTGGTCTTGGTGTTGCCTTGACCGTCTTGTGCTCCGGCTTCTTTCCGGCTTCCCTCCTCTGCCATGCTTGGTGTGGCCGCGGCGCGCGGCTCCGACTACCCGTGCACAAGTAAAGGGGTCAAAAGGAGAGCCCCTACTTTTGTACACCAACAGGAGGCCTCGGGCCTGGGCCACACATAAGCGTGACACGTTGTTGGGCCAGGCCCAGAACGGTGCGCGGGCAGTTGAGGCGGGATTTTTACTGCAGTAACTTTTTGGCCGCTGCGCTTCCCCATGACCTGCGTTGAACGCGCGACATGGAGAGTTGTGCGTGACATGAGGGTCATGCGTGGGACGGTTCCTGCACGCATGTGTCACATCGTGGTAAAGAGGCGGCTCGCATCTTCCCCATAAAAAGAGAGAGGCGCAGAGGCGCGGCTCATTTACTGAGTGGACTCGGGTCGTGGTCTTCAAGGCGTCCTCGCCCCACGATCACGGGCCGGGGAACGGTCGCCTCACCCATCCCCTCGATTCTGCTTGCTCGCCACGTGTCCTCCATGCAGGTGGCAGGTGGTGGAGGCGGAAAACCGGGCTGTCGCTGATTGGGGCAGCGGGTCGGTCCTGATTCCCTGCGCCCCCGATGGCCGGATTGGTCGAGCGGGTCAGCCGAGCCTCGACCCCGCCTCTTTATAAGAAGGGGGAAAGGGGATGGCATCCCACATCCCTTCATCGTCCGTCTTCATTCACTTTGGCTCCTTTCCTCCATCTGCCATGGCGAGAGGAGGCGCCGGCCCTTCGACGGTGGCGGCGAGGGTTGCTGCTCGACAGCGTGTCCCTCCTCCCCAGGAGCCCGCAGTGGCAGAGCCGGCCACGAGAGGAAGGGGGAGGGGGCGAGGCTGAGGTCGTTGTGGCGCTCGGGGAAGAGGGGGACGGGGCGGCGCACCGGCCTCGCCTCCGCTAGCGATGCCACTTCCAATGGAAGGCCACGTTGGGGACCAGCCTCGCGAGTTCTTCATCAGGCTGCGCCGGCCACCGCGCCGTCGTCTTCGTCGCCCTACCCCGTTTGCTCGGGAGATGGAGCTCGATCCGCCCCAGACTCTCAGGCTGCACATGAGGGGCTGCGGGAACGGCGGCACGTGGGTCGATGTCGACTTCCCCGCTCCTCACGTCATGTACCTCCATCGCGGATGGAAGACGTTTGCTCGCATCCACAGCCTGACGGCGGGGCTCGTCCTCTACTTCAAGTTAATGGAGGACGGCCTGCTCTCCGTCAAGGTCTTCGGGGATCTTGGAACTCGCCTGAAGTGCTGCATGGAGAGCTCCTCCAACGATGAAGATTCCTCCTCGAGCGGGAGTGACGAGGAGGACAGCGACAATGACGACGAGGGCGTCGAGCGGCGGGGCGCCAACCCCGACTCCGACTGACCGCGTCGTCCCTCCCTCAGCCACGCACCCTGTCGAGGGCCTTCCTCATCAAGCTCTCCATCGGCGCGTTCCCCATCGCCCCCTTGGGTGGCTGGCGTAGGAGGGCCGGAGAAGGCGAAGAAGGCGGGCGGCGGCTGTCAAGTCGGAGTACGCGGGCACCGACGCCTTCGTCGCGTATTGCCGGGCCGCTGCCTCATCTTCCAGCTCCGGCACCGGGATGCTCTCTTGGTGTCTTCTGCTTCTCATGCCTCGCCTAGGCGCTCCTTTCGCCCTCCTGCTACCTTGTTCCATCTCCTGAGGAGAGGGACAAGAAAGGGATTACGGGCATCTTATCTTTTTTTTAGTTTGTAAGCCTACGGGCACTTGTTAGATTTAAAACTTGCAATCCCCTTGCTCATGTTTTTTATTCCGTACGAACTGTACCTGTATGGGACGTTTTTAATGAAAAAGAGTGCTTGCCGGGTTCTTTGTGCGTGAGCGAGGCCCGTGCCATGGAACGAATCCTTGTTATTTTTAAGATAAACATTGTCGCCCGGCAACAGGCCTTGCTGTCCCCCTACTTCAGTCGACCATTCTCACGCTCTTGGCGGAGGCAGGAGCGAAGTAGAGTTAGGCCCCTCGTTCATTTCCTTGCCACCGCGACTATGACCAAGTTCCGACCCAGGGGATAGCTCTTGGTTACAGGAAAAGGGGAGCATGGTGGTTTAAGAATTTAAACGAGGCTTCACATGTCCCAGTTCCATATGGAAATGCATAACAGGGGATGAAAGACTTATCTAAATCCGCAGCCCCTGGCAACCTTGGCTTGCCATGGTTGGATCCTCGTGTCTTCAGCTCCCGGCAGTCTTGGCTTGCCGGGGCCGGAGCGCCGGTTCGTTCTCTTTCTTCTAAGTGGCTCAGCAGAAGTGTTCACGTGCCCTGCGAACCAAAGAGGACAGAAAGACGCACACTCGACCTCTAGGCTAGCCCCCCCCCCCCCCCCCCCCCCCCCCCCCCCCCCCCCCCCCCCCCCCCCCCCCCCCCCCCCCCCCCCCCCCCCCCCCCCCCCCCCCCCCCCCCCCCCCCCCCCCTCGGCAGGCTCAGAGTCCACGGCAACACCCTTGCCGGCGGCCCCTGGGGGCTGCTATAACTTAGGGTGCCAGCGCTTTTTATTTATTTATGCTCAGGGTCTGCGCCTGGCTTTGTACAGAGGGTTACATGCCTTGTCGGCAAGGCTTGTACAAAAGGGTGGCTTGCTGGGGGGCCCGGCAACCGCGCCTTATGGGTAAAACTTGCGAAGATGTTCAATGTTCCAGGAGTTGCTCACTGGAATAGCATCTTCGGTCTCCAGGCGGACGGCGCCGGGCCTGGTGACTCGTATTACCCGATAAGGGCCTTCCCACTTCGGCATCAACTTGTTGGAATTCTTGGCCGACTGAACGCGCCGAAGAACAAGGTCGCCTTCCTCAAAGCTTAGGGCATGAACCTTGCGGCTATGGTAGCAGCGCAAGGCTTGCTGGTAGTGTGCTGCTCTCACAGCCGCCCGAAGACGATCTTCCTCAAGGAGCGTTGCGTCATGTTGCCGCAATTGCTCTTGCTCAAGCTTGTCGTAAGCGAGCACTCGAGGTGACCAGTATATGAGTTCCGTGGGGAGAACTGCTTCTGCCCCGTATATGAGGGCAAAGGGTGTCTGGCCGGTGGCTCGATTTGGCGTTGTCCTGATCGACCAAAGAACCATCGGCAACTCATCAATCCAGCGCCTTCCGCTCTTGTGCAGCCTGTCAAAAGTCTTTGTCCTCAGGCCACGTAACACTTCAGCATTTGCCCTCTCTGCCTGGCCGTTGCTCCGTGGGTGTGCCACAGAAGCGAAACAGACCTTGCTGCCGAGGTCTTGGACGTATTGCATGAAGGTGTGGCTCGTGAACTACAAGCCGTTGTCGGTGATGACTCTGCATGGCACACCAAAATGGCACACTAGCCCCCTGAAACTCTTGATAGCTGACTGTGCTGTCACCTTCCTCACTGCTTCCACCTCCGGCCACTTTGTGAACTTGTCGATCGCAACGTACAAGTACTCAAAGCCCCCGACAGCGCGGGGGAAAGGGCCAAGTATGTCGAGCCCCCAGACCGAGAATGGCCAGTAGAGAGGAATTGTCTGAAGGGCTTGGGCTGGTTGATGAAGCTTCTTCGAATGGAACTGACACGCTTCGCACTTGGTTACTAGTGCCGTTGCATCCTGGAGGGCAGTGGGCCAGAAGAAACCCTGCCGGAACGCCTTGCCGGCAAGGGCCCTCAACCCTATGTGGGAGCCACATATGCCTCTGTGTATCTCCGCCAACAGCTCCAGTCCTTCCTCCCGGGGAATGCACTTCAATTTCACACCGTTTGGTCTCCTCCTGTACAGGACATCATCGACGAACTGATACATAGCAGAGCGACGGGCTACCTTCTCTGCTTCTTCCTGCTCCTCAGGAAGCTCCCCTGTATGGAGGAATCGGATGGTATGCTGTGCCCATGCCAGAGCTTGGGGCTCGACGGCAAGGACCAAAGGCATTTCTTCTGCCATGGGAGCGGCTGTCTCTACGGCCAGGGCTTGACGGCCTGCCGGAGTCGGTCGCTCCTCGGCAGGCTCAGAGTCCACGGCAACACCCTTGCCGGCGGCCCCTGGGGGCTCAGCGGGAAAGTACTTGCCGGGGCCTGATTTCCTCCGCTTGTTCTGCTCCGTTGATGGTTCAACGGATGGTTGAGTTAACCGAAGCAAAAAGGTACCTGGTTCCACAGGTAGCTTGAACGTAGCGCGCTTTGACAGGTAATCGGCGATGTCGTTCTCCGCTCGGGGAACGTGCTCTGCTTGTATACCGTCAAAGCGCTCCTCCAGCTTCCTCACCTCATCTACGTAGGCCTCCATCAACGGGCTCTGATAATCTTTGTTGACTTGTCTGACGACAAGCTGCGAATCACCCCTGACGATGAGCTTTTTAACTTCGAGGTCTGCCGCGATCCTGAGACCGGCAAGCAACCCCTCGTACTCATCAGTGTTGTTGGTGGACATCTCCCTGGGAAAGTGCATCTGGATTACATACTTGAGGTGCTCTCCGGTGGGTGTGACGAGCAGCACACCAGCACCGGCGCCTTGCAGCGAGAAAGCTCCGTCAATGTACATAATCCAGTCGCAAGCTGTTTCCTTGCCAGGGAGAGTGGTCTCCTGGATCTCTTCATCAGGCGTTGAGGTCCATTCTGCAATGAACTCCGCCAGGACTCTACTCTGGATTGTTGAAGTACTTTCAAACTTCAACCCAAAGCTTGATAACTCCAAGGCCCACTCCACGATCCTTCCGGTTGCGTCTGGGTTGTGTAGTATCCGTTGCAACGGGAGGCGGGTGACGACAGTGATCTCGTGGGCCAGGATGTAATGACGCACCTTCCTCGAGGCCATAAGGAGGCCGAAGAGCAATTTCTGCACACCGGAGTACCTTGACCTAGCCCCCTGCAAGAGGGAGCTAACAAAGTAAATCGGGTGCTGCATCATCTTCTTCTTCTGCACCACTTCATTGGGCTGCGCGGGCCCTGTCCTGACGGCATCAGACTCCGCCGGGGGCCTTGCCTTGCCGGCACCAGGCCCTGCCGGGGGAATCTCTGACTCGCCATCTGCCGGTCCTGCCGTTGCCACTGCCTCTTCGTCGACCTCCCTCTGCGCCACTAGCGCGGCGCTGACCACTTGATTCATCGCCGCCAGATACAGCAGCAACAGCCCCCCCCCCCCCCCCCCCCCCCCCCCCCCCCCCCCCCCCCCCCCCCCCCCCCCCCCCCCCCCCCCCCCCCCCCCCCCCCCCCCCCCCCCCCCCCCCCCCCCCCCCCCCCCCCCCCCCCCCCCCCCCCCCCCCCCCCCCCCCCCCCCCCCCCCCCCCCCCCCCCCCCCCCCCCCCTTGGAGATGAATCAGCTCATGGCGGCAACGCAGCCAGTGAGCCGACGCACATCCTTGATCTGCTTGGGTGCCTCAATCTGCTCGATAGCCTTGATCTTGTCTGGGTTTGCCTTGATCCCACGCTGTGAAACAAAGAACCCGAGAAGTTTGCCAGACGGAATGCCGAAGACACACTTCTCAGGGTTCAGCTTGAGGTTGATCTTGCGTAGGTTGGAAAACGTCTCTTCTAAGTCTTGTACGAGAGTTGCCTTGTCCTTGGTTTTGACCACTATGTCATCCATGTAAGCTTCCATATTTCTATGTAGCTGGGTCTCAAAACCAATTTGGACCGCCCTTGCGAACGTCGAGCCAACACTCTTCAACCCTAAAGGCATCCGTAAAAAGCAATACGTACCACATGGGGTGATGAATGCTGTCTTCTCTTCATCTTCTCTTGTCATGAAGATCTGGTGGTAGCCCGAGTAGGCGTCGAGGAATGATAACATATCACACCCGGTCGTGGAGTCAACAATCAGGTCGATCCCCCCCCCCCCCCCCCCCCCCCCCCCCCCCCCCCCCCCCCCCCCCCCCCCCCCCCCCCCCCCCCCCCCCCCCCCCCCCCCCCCCCCCCCCCCCCCCCCCCCCCCCCCCCCCCCCCCCCCCCCCCCCCCCCCCCCCCCCCCCCCCCCCCCCCCCCCCCCCCCCCCCCCCCCCCCCCCCCCCCCCCCCCCCCCCCCCCCCCCCCCCCCCCCCCCCCCCCCCCCCCCCCCCCCCCCCCCCCCCCCCCCCCCCCCCCCCCCCCCCCCCCCCCCCCCCCCCCCCCCCCCCCCCCCCCCCCCCCCCCCCCCCCCCCCCCCCCCCCCCCCCCCCCCCCCCCCCCCCCCCCCCCCCCCCCCCCCCCCCCCCCCCCCCCCCCCCCCCCCCCCCCCCCCCCCCCCCCCCCCCCCCCCCCCCCCCCCCCCCCCCCCCCCCCCCCCCCCCCCCCCCCCCCCCCCCCCCCCCCCCCCCCCCCCCCCCCCCCCCCCCCCCCCCCCCCCCCCCCCCCCCCCCCCCCCCCCCCCCCCCCCCCCCCCCCCCCCCCCCCCCCCCCCCCCCCCCCCCCCCCCCCCCCCCCCCCCCCCCCCCCCCCCCCCCCCCCCCCCCCCCCCCCCCCCCCCCCCCCCCCCCCCCCCCCCCCCCCCCCCCCCCCCCCCCCCCCCCCCCCCCCCCCCCCCCCCCCCCCCCCCCCCCCCCCCCCCCCCCCCCCCCCCCCCCCCCCCCCCCCCCCCCCCCCCCCCCCCCCCCCCCCCCCCCCCCCCCCCCCCCCCCCCCCCCCCCCCCCCCCCCCCCCCCCCCCCCCCCCCCCCCCCCCCCCCCCCCCCCCCCCCCCCCCCCCCCCCCCCCCCCCCCCCCCCCCCCCCCCCCCCCCCCCCCCCCCCCCCCCCCCCCCCCCCCCCCCCCCCCCCCCCCCCCCCCCCCCCCCCCCCCCCCCCCCCCCCCCCCCCCCCCCCCCCCCCCCCCCCCCCCCCCCCCCCCCCCCCCCCCCCCCCCCCCCCCCCCCCCCCCCCCCCCCCCCCCCCCCCCCCCCCCCCCCCCCCCCCCCCCCCCCCCCCCCCCCCCCCCCCCCCCCCCCCCCCCCCCCCCCCCCCCCCCCCCCCCCCCCCCCCCCCCCCCCCCCCCCCCCCCCCCCCCCCCCCCCCCCCCCCCCCCCCCCCCCCCCCCCCCCCCCCCCCCCCCCCCCCCCCCCCCCCCCCCCCCCCCCCCCCCCCCCCCCCCCCCCCCCCCCCCCCCCCCCCCCCCCCCCCCCCCCCCCCCCCCCCCCCCCCCCCCCCCCCCCCCCCCCCCCCCCCCCCCCCCCCCCCCCCCCCCCCCCCCCCCCCCCCCCCCCCCCCCCCCCCCCCCCCCCCCCCCCCCCCCCCCCCCCCCCCCCCCCCCCCCCCCCCCCCCCCCCCCCCCCCCCCCCCCCCCCCCCCCCCCCCCCCCCCCCCCCCCCCCCCCCCCCCCCCCCCCCCCCCCCCCCCCCCCCCCCCCCCCCCCCCCCCCCCCCCCCCCCCCCCCCCCCCCCCCCCCCCCCCCCCCCCCCCCCCCCCCCCCCCCCCCCCCCCCCCCCCCCCCCCCCCCCCCCCCCCCCCCCCCCCCCCCCCCCCCCCCCCCCCCCCCCCCCCCCCCCCCCCCCCCCCCCCCCCCCCCCCCCCCCCCCCCCCCCCCCCCCCCCCCCCCCCCCCCCCCCCCCCCCCCCCCCCCCCCCCCCCCCCCCCCCCCCCCCCCCCCCCCCCCCCCCCCCCCCCCCCCCCCCCCCCCCCCCCCCCCCCCCCCCCCCCCCCCCCCCCCCCCCCCCCCCCCCCCCCCCCCCCCCCCCCCCCCCCCCCCCCCCCCCCCCCCCCCCCCCCCCCCCCCCCCCCCCCCCCCCCCCCCCCCCCCCCCCCCCCCCCCCCCCCCCCCCCCCCCCCCCCCCCCCCCCCCCCCCCCCCCCCCCCCCCCCCCCCCCCCCCCCCCCCCCCCCCCCCCCCCCCCCCCCCCCCCCCCCCCCCCCCCCCCCCCCCCCCCCCCCCCCCCCCCCCCCCCCCCCCCCCCCCCCCCCCCCCCCCCCCCCCCCCCCCCCCCCCCCCCCCCCCCCCCCCCCCCCCCCCCCCCCCCCCCCCCCCCCCCCCCCCCCCCCCCCCCCCCCCCCCCCCCCCCCCCCCCCCCCCCCCCCCCCCCCCCCCCCCCCCCCCCCCCCCCCCCCCCCCCCCCCCCCCCCCCCCCCCCCCCCCCCCCCCCCCCCCCCCCCCCCCCCCCCCCCCCCCCCCCCCCCCCCCCCCCCCCCCCCCCCCCCCCCCCCCCCCCCCCCCCCCCCCCCCCCCCCCCCCCCCCCCCCCCCCCCCCCCCCCCCCCCCCCCCCCCCCCCCCCCCCCCCCCCCCCCCCCCCCCCCCCCCCCCCCCCCCCCCCCCCCCCCCCCCCCCCCCCCCCCCCCCCCCCCCCCCCCCCCCCCCCCCCCCCCCCCCCCCCCCCCCCCCCCCCCCCCCCCCCCCCCCCCCCCCCCCCCCCCCCCCCCCCCCCCCCCCCCCCCCCCCCCCCCCCCCCCCCCCCCCCCCCCCCCCCCCCCCCCCCCCCCCCCCCCCCCCCCCCCCCCCCCCCCCCCCCCCCCCCCCCCCCCCCCCCCCCCCCCCCCCCCCCCCCCCCCCCCCCCCCCCCCCCCCCCCCCCCCCCCCCCCCCCCCCCCCCCCCCCCCCCCCCCCCCCCCCCCCCCCCCCCCCCCCCCCCCCCCCCCCCCCCCCCCCCCCCCCCCCCCCCCCCCCCCCCCCCCCCCCCCCCCCCCCCCCCCCCCCCCCCCCCCCCCCCCCCCCCCCCCCCCCCCCCCCCCCCCCCCCCCCCCCCCCCCCCCCCCCCCCCCCCCCCCCCCCCCCCCCCCCCCCCCCCCCCCCCCCCCCCCCCCCCCCCCCCCCCCCCCCCCCCCCCCCCCCCCCCCCCCCCCCCCCCCCCCCCCCCCCCCCCCCCCCCCCCCCCCCCCCCCCCCCCCCCCCCCCCCCCCCCCCCCCCCCCCCCCCCCCCCCCCCCCCCCCCCCCCCCCCCCCCCCCCCCCCCCCCCCCCCCCCCCCCCCCCCCCCCCCCCCCCCCCCCCCCCCCCCCCCCCCCCCCCCCCCCCCCCCCCCCCCCCCCCCCCCCCCCCCCCCCCCCCCCCCCCCCCCCCCCCCCCCCCCCCCCCCCCCCCCCCCCCCCCCCCCCCCCCCCCCCCCCCCCCCCCCCCCCCCCCCCCCCCCCCCCCCCCCCCCCCCCCCCCCCCCCCCCCCCCCCCCCCCCCCCCCCCCCCCCCCCCCCCCCCCCCCCCCCCCCCCCCCCCCCCCCCCCCCCCCCCCCCCCCCCCCCCCCCCCCCCCCCCCCCCCCCCCCCCCCCCCCCCCCCCCCCCCCCCCCCCCCCCCCCCCCCCCCCCCCCCCCCCCCCCCCCCCCCCCCCCCCCCCCCCCCCCCCCCCCCCCCCCCCCCCCCCCCCCCCCCCCCCCCCCCCCCCCCCCCCCCCCCCCCCCCCCCCCCCCCCCCCCCCCCCCCCCCCCCCCCCCCCCCCCCCCCCCCCCCCCCCCCCCCCCCCCCCCCCCCCCCCCCCCCCCCCCCCCCCCCCCCCCCCCCCCCCCCCCCCCCCCCCCCCCCCCCCCCCCCCCCCCCCCCCCCCCCCCCCCCCCCCCCCCCCCCCCCCCCCCCCCCCCCCCCCCCCCCCCCCCCCCCCCCCCCCCCCCCCCCCCCCCCCCCCCCCCCCCCCCCCCCCCCCCCCCCCCCCCCCCCCCCCCCCCCCCCCCCCCCCCCCCCCCCCCCCCCCCCCCCCCCCCCCCCCCCCCCCCCCCCCCCCCCCCCCCCCCCCCCCCCCCCCCCCCCCGGCAAAGCATTCCGGCAAGGCTTCTTCTGGCCCACTGCCCTCCAGGATGCAACTGCCCTAGTAACCAAGTGTGAAGCGTACCAGTTCCATTCAAAGAAGCTTCATCAACCAGCTCAAGCTATTCAGACAATCCCTCTCTCCTGGCCATTTTTGGTCTGGGGGCTCGACATACTGGGCCCCTTTCCCCGTGCTGTCGGGGCTTTGAGTACTTGTACATAGCGATCAACAAGTTCACAAAGTAGCCGGAAGTGGAACCAGTGAGGAAGGTGACAGCACAGTCAGCCGTCAAGTTCTTCAAGGGACTAGTCTGCCATTTTGGTGTGCCAAACAGAGTCATCACCAACAATGGCACGCAGTTCATGAGCCGCACCTTCATGCAGTACATTCAAGACCTCGGCAGCAAGGTCTGCTTTGCTTCTGTTGCTCATCCCAGAAGTAACGGCCAGGCTGAGAGGGCGAATGCAGAAGTGCCGCGAGGCCTCAAGACCAGAACTTTTAACAAGTTGCACAAGTGCGGAAGGCGCTGGATTGATGAATTGCCAACGGTTCTTTGGTCAATCAGGATGACACCAAATCAAGCCACTAGCCAGACACCCTTTGCCCTGGTATACGGGGCAGAAGCAGTTCTCCCCACGGAACTCATATACGGGTCACCTCGAGTGCTCTCTTATGATGAGCTTGAGCAAGAGCAGTTGCACCAAGATGATGGGATGCTCCTTGAGGAAGATCATCTTCGGGCTGCTGTGCGAGCCGCTCGCTACCAGGAAGCCTTGCGCCGCTACCATAGCCGCAAGGTTCACACCCGAAGTCTTGAGGAAGGCGACCTTGTTCTTCGGCGGATCCAATCCGCCAAGAATTCAAACAAGTTGACGCCGAAGTGGGAAGGCCCTTATCGGGTAATATGATTCACCAGGCCCAGCGCAGTCCGCCTGGAGACCGAAGATGGCATTCCGGTGAGCAATTCCTGGAATATCGAACATCTTCGCAAGTTTTACCCCTAAGGCGCGGTTGCCGGGAGACCCGGCAACCCCCATTTTGTACTAGCCTTGCCGGCAAGGCATGTAACCCTATATACAGAGCCAGGCGCAGACCCTGTGCGCAGTCAGGGAAAGGGATCCTTTAGTATGTATAATTTCCTGTCGATTTCCATGTTTATGTGTATACGTATATGCATGCTTGACCAGGGTAGTATACTGCTTTTTGATTCCAATAAATGTTAGTGGACCACCAAGGTTTCATGCTCTTGCCCTCTCTTCTTTCTAGCCACAGCAAGGGCACGTGATCCCGCCAAGGACCCCGCTCCGGCAAGAAGTCAAGAAGACCGCCCAGCACGGCGATCCCCGGCAAACCAAACAGATAAAGTTTACCTCTTGCCCATTCGTGTTCGTAACCTGTGACTTGTGCATTAGAAAACCTCACCACCCTCCTTTAAAAACTCGGGTGCTCCCATTTCAGGCCCGAACACTGCTTCGTTCGGAGTGGTCGTAGTAGCCCTTGCTAAAAGGAGGTGGACGGGGGGCTGGACCCTTTGTCTGTAACCCGGTAGATATGATTCTCCGGCAGGCGCAGAGGGTGCCGGCAAGGCAGCTTGTCGGAGGACTCGTTTATCTACATTAAGGAGGCATTTCGCCTCTGCACAAACGTACGCGTGCACGGGTCCACGACAGAGCTAGACTTTTTCATTAACATGCTGATGCAAGAACAGAGGTTACAGGACACAAGCATGGGCTCGAGAGATTACATTATCTAGAAATTAAGATTTGGCAAGTGCCTACAATTTAAAAGAAAGGTGGGTGCCCTGTGATCTCCGTTCTTGCCCCTTTCCTCCCAGGTGCGGCAAGTGAAGACAAAAAGGAGGCGGCGGGGAACGCGCCAATGGAGAGCTTGACGAGGGAGACCCTCGGCAGGGCGCGAGGCCGAGGGAGGAGGGCGGCGCTATCAGTCGGAGTTGGAGTCGGCGTCCTCCCGCTTGACGCCCTCGTCGTCGCTGTCACTGTCCTCCTCGCCACTCTCGCTCGAGGAGGAGGTTTCATCGTCGGAGGAGCTCTCCACACAACACCTAAGGCGATTTCCCAAGTGCCCGAAGACCTTGACGGAGAGCAGGCCGTTCTCCATCAATTTGAAGTGGAGAACGAGCCCCTTCGATAGGCTATGGGCACGAGCGAAGGTTTTCCATCCACGACGGAGATACATGACATGGGGGGCAAGGAAGTCGACGTCGACCCACATGCTGCCATTCCCGCAGCCCCTCATATGCAACCTCAAAGCCTGTGGCGGGTCAAGCTCCATCTCCCGAGCGAACGGAGTGGGGAGACGAAGACGACCGCGCACTGGCTTGTGCAACCTGATGAAGAGTTCGCGGGGCTGATCTCCGACATGGCCCTCCAGTGGGGGAGGAGCCGCTGGCGGAGGTGAGGCCGGTGCGCTGCCCCGTCCTCCTTTCCCCCAAGCACCACGGCGGCCTCGGCCTTGCCCCCTCCCTCTTCCCCTCGTAGCCAGCTCTGCCGCCACGAGCTCTTGGGAAGCAGGGGCACGCTGTCGAGCAGAGACCCTCGTCGCTGCCACCGAAGTGCCGACGCGCCCTCTCGCCATGGCGAAGGGAAGGAAGGAGTCAAGGTGGAAGGAGATGGATGTTGAAGGATTGAAGGGTGCCATCCCCCTCCCCTTCTTATAAAGGGGCGGGGCTGGGGCTCGGCCGCCCCATTTAACCAATCCGGCCGCCAGGGACACAGGGAATCGGGACCGACCCGCTGCTCCAATCAGCGACGACCCGGTTTCCAGCCTCGCCATTAAGGCCCGTGCGCTCCGCGTCCACCACCCACCATCCTTGAGGCATGGAGGACACATGGCGAGCCGGCCAAGATCAAGAAGACAAGTGAAGCGACTATTTTCCACCCCATGATTGTGGGGCACGGGCGCCTCGAAGGCCACGACTCGAGTCCACTTAGTAAATGAGCCGCGCCCCTGCGTCTTCCTCTTTTTATGGGGAAGGCGCGGGCCGCCTCTTTACCATTAACCACGACATGAAGCAAGCGTGCAACAACCGCCCCACGCACGACTCCCACGTCACCCATTCAACACGGGTTGTGGGGAAGCGCAACTGGCGAGGGAGTTACTGCGGTAAAACTCCACCGCATGCGCGCCCGCGCACCGTTCTGGGCCTGGCCCAATAACGCTCCGCGCTTATATGTGGCCCAGGCCCGGGGGCTCCTGTTGGTGTACAAAAGTAGGGGTCCTTTTTGTACCCCTTCACTTGTGCGCGGGCAGTCGCAGCCACACGCCTGCGGCCACGCTCGGCGGAAACAGAAGAGGAAGCAAAGACACAAGACTACCAGAGCAACGCCAAGACAGAGGCACAAATAGCAAAGGGGCAAGGTGGGCTTCCCCCCCAGCAAGGGCCTTGCCGGGGTGGCCTACGTAGCCCCAACAAGAACCTTGCCGGGGCGACTTGCCCAACACCAGCAGAGCTGCCACCCTTGAGCCTAAGAGTTCCGACACCATCGACAACATTGGAACCAAGGCTCGGGAGGCGCCTGCATGGTGGCATGCAGATCTTTGTGAAGACCAAGAACATACAAGACTAGATGAGGATCAGAAGACGGAAACCCCCGGCACCCTTGCCGGGGACATCTGCGGGGCCGCAGCCACGCCCACACCAAGGCTCCACCACCGTTCCCACACAGCTGCCAGCCCGCCAACTAGGCAGTCACCTGCGTGGCAGCATGCAGCTCCCAGGTCAACTCAGCAAGCACCTGCGTGGTGGCATGCAGATCTTCGTGAAGACTCTACCACCACACCAACTCAGCAGCCAGCCAGCCAGCGTGGCACTACACGCCTCGTCAGCCTGGATGCGTGTCGAAGCAAGGCGTGGCGGCGACAGGTGGGACGTGCTTCCTTGCCATCCCCGATAAAGCGAGAAGGGCACGTCGGTAGCGCATTAAATGTGTTTTGTCCTATGGTGCTAGCGATAAACTCGACTACTGTACAACTTTCCCCCTCCTATGTGCCACTTTGGCAGCCCCTTTGACTATAAAAGGAGGCCCGCGGTGTATTGAGAGAGGATTCGAACTTTTTGGACCCTGCATGTTCTGTAGCAAGTCCAAGAACACCAGATAAACATACACCAGCAGGAGTAGGGTATTACGCATCACTTGCGGCCCGAACCTGGATAAACTCCCCCGTGTTGATCTCCTAATCCCGCTCTTTCCATAGCCCTGCGCCCTGTCAACCATAGAAGGGATTCTTCGTGATCCCATAGGTGTCATTTTCCCCGACATACCCCGACACATGTAGTAGAGGTAAACTCTCTCCATAGATTTGACGAAGGTGATATTCCTCATAATTAGTCTGCTAGTCAATGCTTGGATGAGTTTGATAATTTTATTATTAAACAAGAGAACTTCAGTGCTTATGTTAGTAGACAATTGAAACGTAATGCTTACATGCTTAACCACTTGGGTGATTATATGAGTAGAACTGTTAATGATCTTAAGTGTATTAGTAAACATGCTTCCATGGTTACAACTCAAGTAGAACAAGTACTTAAGGCACTGGATGATTTGCTTAATGAGTTGAATAATAAGAATACTGATAATGTTGTTAGGGTTATGACTAGAGGTGGTAAAATGACCCAGGAACCTTTCTATCCTAAGGGCCATCCTAAGAGAGTTGAGCAAGATTCTCAGAGAGTTAATAATGATGCACACAGTCCTTCTAATAAAAAGAAAAAGAAAACTGATAGGACTTTGCATGCTTCTAGTGAACCTATTATAGACACACCTGAGAATCCCAATGATATTTCTATTTCTGATGCTGAGATACAATCTGGTGATGAACATGAACCTGGTGATAATGTTAATAATGTTGTTCATGTTGATTCTCAACCTAGTAATGATAACGAAGTAGAGATTGAACCTGGTGTTGATCTTGATAACCCACAATCAAAGAATCAACATTATGATAAGAGAGACTTCGTTGCTAGGAAACATGGTAAATAAAGAGAACCATGGGTTCAGAACCCCATGCCCTCTCCTCCTAAGCCATCCAAGAAAAAGGATGATGAGGATTTTGAACGCTTTGCTGAAATGATTAGACCTATCTTTCTGCGTATGCGTTTGACTGATATGCTTAAAATGCCTCCTTATGCTAAGTATATGAAAGATATTGTTACTAATAAAAGAAAGATACCATAAGCTCAAATTTTGACCATGCTTGCTAATTAAACTTTTAAGGGTGGAATACCAAAGAAACTTGGAGATCCAGGGGTACCAACTATACCATGCTCCATTAAAAGAAACTATGTTAAAACTGCTTTATGTGATCTTGGAGCCGGTGTTAGTGTTATGCCTTTCTCTTTGTATAGTAGACTTGAATTGAATAAGTTAACACCTACTGAAATTTCTTTTGCAAATGGCTGATAAATCAACTGCTATACCCATCGGTATTTGTGAGGATGTGCCTGTTGTGGTTTGATACGTCCATTTTGCATCATGTTTTATTATTATTATTTATAATGTTTTAATCCATAATAATGCTTTTTGGAGTAATTCTAATGCCTTTTCTCTCATAATTTGCAAGGTACACACCAAGAGGGAGAATTCCGGCAACTGGAAATCTGGACCTGGAAAAGCTACGTCAGGCCACCTATTCTACACAACTCCAAACAAGCTGAAACTTGACAGGGATTTTTTATGGAATATATAAGAATAATTGGAGCAAATAACTACTAGAGGGGGCCCACCAGGTGGGCACAACCCCACCTGGGCACGCCAGGGAGCCCAAGCGCGCCCTGGTGGGTTGTGCCCTCCTCGGCCCACCTCTGGTGCCCATCTTCTGGTATATAAGTCATTTTTACCTAGAAAAAATAAGCAGAAGACTTTCGGGACGGAGCGCCGCCGTCTCGAGGTGGAACCTGGGCAGGAGCACTTTTGCCCTCCGGTGGAGTGATTCCGTCGGGGGAACTTCCCTCCCGTAGGGGGAAATCATCGTCATCATCATCACCAACAACTCTCCCATCTTGGGGAGGACAATCTCCATCAACATGTTCAACAGCACCATCTCATCTCAAACCCTAGTTCATCTCTTGTGTTCAATCTTGTTACCGGAAGTATAGATTGGTGCTTGTGGGTGACTAGTAGTGTTGATTACATCTTGTAGTTGATTACTATATGGTTTATTTGGTGGAAGATTATATGTTCAGATCCATTATGCTATTTAATACTCCTCTGATCATGAGCATGTTTATCATTTGTGAGTAGTTACTTTTGTTCTTGAGGTCACGGGAGAAATCATGTTGCAAGTAATCATGTGAACTCGATATGTGTTCGATATTTTGATAGTATGTATGTTGTGATTCCCTTAGTGGTGTCATGTGAACGTCGACTACATGACACTTCACCATATTTGGGCCTAAGGGAATGCATTGTAGAGTAGCAATTAGATGATGGGTTGCGAGAGTGACAGAAGCTTAAACCCCAATTTATGCCCTATTCCGTAAGGGACCGATTGTATCCAAAAGTTTAATGCTATGGTTAGAATTTATTCTTAATACTTTTCTCGTAGTTGCGGATGCTTGCGGGAGGGTTAATCTAAGTAGGAGATTTGTTCAAGTAAGAACAGCACCTAAGCACCGGTCCACCCACATATCAAATTATCAAAGTAGCGAACACAAATCGAACCAACATGATGAAAGTGACTAGATGAAATTCCAGTGTACCCTCAGGAACCGCTTTGCTTATCATAAGAGACTGTTTTGGCCTGTCCTTTGCGTCAAAAAGGATTGGGCTACCTTGCTGCACTTTTTTTACTACTATCGTCACTTGCTCGTTACAAATTGTCTTGCTATCAAACTACTACACTACTTACAATTTCAGCACTTGCAGACATTACCTTGCTGAAAACCACTTGTCATTTCCTTCTACTCCTCATTGGGTTCGACACTCTTACTTATCGAAAAGATCTACAATTGATCCCCTATACTTATGGGTCATCAAGGATATTTTCTGGCGCCGTTGCCGGGGAGTGAAGCGCCTTTGGTAAGTGGGATTTGGTAAAGAAACATTTATATAGTGTGCTGAAATTTATAGTCACATGTTACTATGGAAAACAATCCTTTGAGGGGTTTGTTCGGGGTATCTTCACCTCATCCGGAAACACAATTAGCTACCCCTCAACCTACTGCACCTATTGAAAATATTGAATATGAAATCCCTTTGGGTATGATAGAACAACTGCTAGCTAATCCTTATGCAGGAGATGGAACTGAACATCCTGATATGCACTTGATATGTGTGGAACAAATTTGTGGATTGTTTAAGCTTGCAGGTTTACCCGGAGATGAAGTGATGAAAAAGGTTTTCCCTTTATCTTTGAAGGGAAAAGCATTGGCATGGTATAGGCTATGCGATGATATTGGATCATGGAATTGGAATCGTTTGAAATTGGAGTTCCACCAAAAAATTTATCCTATGCATCTAGTTCATCGTGATCGGAATTATATATATAATTTTTGGCCTCGTGAAGGAGAAAGTATCGCTCTAGCTTGGGGGAGGCTTATGTCAATGTTATATTCATGCCCCAATCATAAGATCTCAAGAGAAATTATTATCCAGAAGTTTTATGCTCGGCTTTCTCGTAATGATCAAACCATGCTTGATACTTCTTGTGCTGGTTCTTTTATGAAGAAGACTATTCAATTCCGGTGGGATGTTTTAGAAAGAATTAAACCCAACTCTGAAGATTGGGAACTCGGTGAAGGTAAAGAGTCAGGTATTAAACTTAAATATGATTGTGTTAAATCTTTTATGGATACCGATGCTTTTCAAAAGTTTAGCACTAAATATGGACTTGACTCTGAGATAGTAGCCTCCTTTTGTGAATCATTTGCTACTCATGTTGAACTCCCTAAAGAGAAGTGGTTTAAATATCACCCACCTATTAAAGAAGAAATTAAAGAACCGGTAAAAGTTAAAGAAGAAACTATACTTTATAATGTTGATCCAGTTGTTCCTTCTGCTTATATTGAGAAACCACCTTTCCCTGTTAGGATAAAGGAACATGCTGAAGTTTCAACTGTGGTTAACAAAAGCTATATTAAAACACCTAAACCTGATGAACAAATTAAAGTAGAACCTAGCATTGCTATGGTTAAAGATCTCTTAGAAGAAGATATAGATGGGCATGTTATTTACTTCTGTGAAGAGGCTGCTAGAATTGCTAAACCTGATAAAAGGGATAAACATAGACCTGTTGTTGGCATGCCTGTCATCTCAGTCAAAATAGGAGATCACTGTTATCATGGATCATGTGACATGGGTGCTAGTGTGAGTGCTATTCCTTACACCCTTTATCAAGAAATTATGAAAGACATAGCACCCGCAGAGTTAGAAGAAATAGATGTTACTATTAAACTTGCTAATAGAGACACCATATCACTATTTGGGATTGTTAGAGATGTTGAGATCTTCTGTGGGAAAATAAAATACCCTACTGATTTCCTTGTTCTTGGCTCCCCACAAGATGACTTCTGTCCCATTATTTTTGGTAGACCTTTCTTGAACACAGTTAATGCTAAGATAGATTGTAAGAAACAAATTGTCGGTGTTGGTTTTGGTGATGAGTCTCATGAGTTTAATTTTTTCAAGTTTAGTAGAAATCTTCATGAAAAAGAATTGCCTAGTAAGGATGAATTAATTGGTCTTGCTTCTATTGCTGTACCACCTACTGATCCTTTAGAACAATATTTGCTAGACCATGAAAATGACTTTCATATCCATGAAAGAAATGAAATAGATAAAATTTTCTTTGAACAATGTCCTCCGCTTAAACACAATTTGCCCATTGAAACTATAGGAGGTCCACCTCCACCTAAAGGTGATCCTGCGTTTGAATTAAAACAATTATCGGACACTTTGAAATATGCTTATCATGATAAAAAGAAGATATATCCTGTTATTATTAGTGCAAACCTTTTAAAACATGAAGAAGAAAGATTATTGAAAGTTCTAAGGAAGCACCGAGCTACTATTGGATATACTCTTGATGATTTAAAGGGCATTAGTCCCACTCTATGTCAGCACAAAATTAATATGGAACCTGATGCTAAACCCGTTGTTGATCACCAACGTCGGTTAAATCCGAAGATGAAAGCGGTGGTGAGGGAGTCCTGAACTAAGGGGTCCTCGGGCGTCCGGCCTATTATCCATGGGCCGGACTAGTGGGCTGTGAAGACATGAAGGCCGAAAACTCTACCCGTGTCCGGATTGGACTCTCCTTGGCGTGGAAGGCAAGCTTGGCGATCAACTATGAAGATTCCTTCCTATGTAACCGACTCTATGTAACCCTAGATCCCCCCGGTGTCTATATAAACCGGAGGGTGTAGTCCGGAAAGGAGATACTCATTACCATAGTCATACAGGCTAGACTTCTAGGGTTTAGCCATTACGATCTCGTGGTAGATCAACTCTTGTAACACTCATATTCATCAAGATCAATCAAGCAGGAAGTAGGGTATTACCTCCATAGAGAGGGCCTGAACCTGGGTAAACATCGCATCCCCTGTCTCCTGTAACCATCGATCCTAGACGCACAGTTTGAGACCCCCTACCCGAGATCCGCCAGTTTTGACACCGACATTGGTGCTTTCATTGAGAGTTCCACTGTGCCGTCGACAAAAAGGTTCTATGGCCCCTTCAATCGTCGATAGTGACGCCGTCCAAGGAGAAACCTTCCTCCCCGGACAGATCTTCGTGTTCGGTGGCTTCGTACTGCGGGCCAACTCGCTTGGCCATTTGGAGCAGATCGATAGCTACACCCCTGGCCATCAGGTCAGATTCGGAAGCTTGAACTACGTCGCGGACGTCCGCGGAGACCTGATCTTCGACGGATTCGAGACCGCGACGATCGCTCCCCCTCGCTCTGATGAACATGACCTAAATCTGTCATCGGATCACATCCAGGAGATGGTTCCTGTTGCTGCAATGGCCTTAGAACCGGAGCAGATCGTGCCATCCGAGGCCATGGAGTCCGCGGCATTGGAGCCGCACACAGACTCGACACACTGCAATATTTGCGTCAACGGAACTCCGGACTCGGCTACGGCTATAAGTTCCGGACCATGTACGCCTGCGGACACCGAGCTGGATCGGTTATCGATTTTTGAATTCAGCGCCGCAGACATCTTTCAGCACTCACCTTTGGGTGACGTGCTAAACTCTTTAAAGAATTTGTCCTTGGAGAAGGACTCACAGCCAAACTATGTTCGGTTTGAGCTAGAGGCTGGTGATGGGGAATTTTGCTTCCCACCCGCCACCCACTTCATAGCCACTGTCGATGACTTAAGCGACGTGCTTGATTATGGCTCCGAAGACATCGACGGTATGGACGACGATGCTGACAAGGAGCAAGGCCAAGACCCACCATTCACTGGGCGTTGGACGGCCACCTCTTCGTATGATGTGTACATGGTTGACACGCCTAAAAAAGCTAGCGACGATGACAAAGAAGATCCAGTTGTGAACAAACCTTCTAAGACACAGTCCAAGCACCGGCGCCCTAAATGCCGTTCTAAGCCTCATCGCTCAAAAGATGGCAACACTGGCACCGGAGAAAATAGTACTCCGGGCGACGCCGAAAACAATAAAGACCCTGTTGGAGTAGCATCCGAGCAGGAGGAACAAGACAACAGGCAAGTTAACCCTGATAAACAGGCCATGCCCAATGACCCGGATGACGATAGTTATCGTCCAGTCTCCGAGGATGAGGAGAGCCTCGGCAGCGAGGATTTCATCATGCCTGAGGCACCCCTCGAGCAAGAGCACTTCAAGCGCCAGCTAATAGCTACTGCAAGAAGCCTAAAGAAAAAGCAGCAGCAGCTCCAAGCCGATCAAAACCTACTCATTGACAGATGGACCGATGTCCTGGCAGCCGAAGAATACGGCCTCAAGCGCCCAGCCAAGAGTTACCCGAAGCGCAGACTGCTACCTCAGTTCGATGAGGAGGCACCAGATCCCATACCTCCCTCGCGCAATGCGGAATGACCACCACATGGACGGGATAGTGCGGCGGACCGACCACCCCGCGGTCGGGATAAAATGGCAACTGAGGCCGAACAACAGCCCGCCCCACCGCCTCATAAAAACAGAGACAGAACAGCTCAGGACCACACATACAACCTTCGGCAGGACCTGGACAGTAGAGCAGGACACACCAGATCAATCTACGGATCGCGAGGATGCTTCTCGACTCGGGATGACGGCTACCTATTCGGACGCGACAAACCTAGTCACGCCCGGGCCGATAACCGCAGACGGACTCCATCGGAGGTGCGCCGCGACGCGGCCCGATATAGAGGCGCCGCACACCCTCTCTGCTTCACAGAGGAAGTAGTGGATCATGAATTCCTTGAGGGGTTCAAGCCCGTTAACATTGAATCATACGACGGAACAACCAATCCCGCAGTGTGGATCGAAGATTTTATTCTCCACATCCATATGGCTCGAGGAGATGACCTCCACGCCATCAAATACCTCCCACTAAAATTAAAAGGGCCAGCTAGAAACTGGTTAAATAGCCTGCCTGAAAATTCCATCGGCAGCTGGGAGGACTTGGAAGAAGCTTTTCTTGACAACTTCCAAGGTACTTATGTCCGGCCACCAGATGCCGATGACTTAAGTCATATAGTCCAACAACCTGGAGAATCAGCCAGAAAATTTTGGACTAGGTTCCTAACCAAAAAGAACCAGATCGTTGACTGTCCGGATGCCGAAGCCCTAGCAGCCTTCAAACACAACATCCGTGATGAATGGCTCGCCCGCCACCTCGGCCAAGAAAAGTAGAAATCCATGGCAGCCCTCACAGCACTCATGACCCGCTTTTGCACGGGTGAGGATAGCTGGCTGGCTCGTAGCAAAAACACAGCCAGCGAGGCAGGCCCCTCCGAGGCCAAGAACAACACCGGCAAGCTCCGGCGCAATAGACACAAACGCCGAAGTAATCGCGATAACACCGATGACACCACAGTTAACGTCGGATTCAGCGGCTCCAAGGCCGGTCAACGGAAGAAGCCCTACAAAAGGAACAATGAGGGACCATCCAGCTTGGACCGCATACTCGATCGTCCGTGCCAGATACATGGCACCCCAGACAAACAAGCGAATCATACCAACAGAGATTGTTGGGTTTTCAAACAGGCTGGCAAGTTAAATGCCGAGAGCAAAGAAAAGGGATCACAAAGTGAGGACGAGGACGAAGAGACCCGGCAGCCGAACACTGGGGGGCAGAAGAAATTTCCCCCTCAAGTCAAAATGGTGAACATGATATACGCTACGCACATCCCCAAAAGGGAGCGTAAGCGAGCACTCAGGGACGTCTATGCGGTAGAGCCAGTCGCCCCAAAATTCAATCCGTGGTCGTCATTCCCGATCACCTTCGATCATCGAGATCACCCAAGTAGTATCCGCCATGGCGGTTTGGTTGCACTGGTCCTCGACCCAATCATCGACGGATTCCACCTAACACGAGTCCTAATGGACGATGGTAGCAGCCTCAACCTGCTCTATCAGGATACAGTGCGTAAAATGGGAATTAATCCCTCACGAATCAAGCCCACAAAGACTACCTTTAAAGGAGTCATACGAGGCGTAGAGGCCCGTTGTACGGGCTCAATCACGCTGGAAGTGGTCTTCGGTTCTCCGGACAACTTCCAAAGCGAAGAGTTAATCTTTGATATCGTCCCCTTCCGCAGCGGCTACCACACACTGCTTGGACGAACTGCGTTTGCTAGATTCAACGCAGTGCCATACTATGCTTATCTAAAGCTCAAGATGCCCAGTCCACGTGGCGTCATAACAGTCAATGGAAACACGGAATGCTCCCTCCGTACATAAGAGCACACCGCTGCCCTGGCAGCAGAGGTACAGAGCGGCCTTCTCAAGCAGCACCGAAATCCGGCTGCTGAGCCCCTGGACATCATTAAGAGGGTCCGGACTACACTGCAACAGGATAGCTCGGCTCGTCAAGAGCTCGATTAGCAATTTGGCCTCCGTCCCAGTCCCGATGAGGTAGTGGCATTCGTGCCACGCGTACATAATTACGCACTCAAAATCCCATGGGCATCGACGGAGGCACAGCTAGCTTGTGATCCACAGTTCGGCTAGACCGATCCCGGACTCACTTTCACTATTTTCTCTTCCCTTCTCAGGTTTTACACAGGCCTCTTTCGAGGGCCTGATTGCTGGTCCTGTCCAAGGACAAGTACACCAGATTGGGACAGAGCACATGCATACAAGGGAAGCCCTAGAGGACAATCCAATGATCACTCTACCTGTTTTTTAGTACCCAGATGCAGCTCTCCCTTGGTTATGGCATGTTAAATAGCCGGTTACTTCTCGCACTATTTGTATAAATGCGCTTTGACGCATTAACCCAACTATAATGGGAACAGTCCATGGCCCAAGTCAAGGGGCCCCAGATATTACCTCTGCTATTTTAATGTTTTCCTTTGCCATTAATTACATATATTCTAGCACCCGTACACTTTGGTACGTTTCATATTTGCCAGGGGCTCCTCACCGCCCCATAATACGGCAACAAAGTCCAAACACTTCTTATAGATAAGTTCGGCACCCCGAATTTAGCATTATATGCATTGGCTCCGAATCATGTCTTTGGTCAATAGTTGGGTTGCCCGGCTCCTGTGCTTGCTACCCTACGTTCCGCTACATCGGCTAGGGTAGTAAAGGGAGAACTACTGCGATTGTGCCCTGGTTTACCCGGATGAGCACCTCAGTAGAGAAAGCTGAAAACTGACTGTCATGATGTGGCGAGAGCCGGTCAGCTGTTCGAGAGGTTGAAAATCGCTGGAGATTTTTTCCGCATTACGCGAAGGATTGGTACTTCCCGATCAGATGCTGACAGCACTCTGGTTCATATACCATGGGCTGCGCCCATGTTTTATTATAAAACTCCTATGGCTAAGTGAGGGCGTTTAAGCCGCATAGTCTGATTGCCTGGTTCGTTGCGCTAAACAACTCCTTCAAGGACCGTATAATTGGATAAAGATTGTTTAGATTCCACCCCGAACACCTCCGTACTACCTACGTGAGGGCAGAAGCCGACGACTGGCCAACCCTCAGATTCCATACAACACGGCCGCACAGGAGGAAACAATTAAAACATAACAAACATTATATTACAAACAAGCTTTGTTTTTATCATACAAGGCAAGGACAAAACACGAGTGTATTCATTCGAAAACAATGTCCTGCCCGCACTGCGCTGCTGCAAGTCGAGACCCTTCTAGGACATCCGCAAAATATTGCTCGGGTATGCGGTGCTCCCTGCCCTCTGGCGGCCCCCCGGCCACCTCGACGGCGTCCATCTTTGCCCACCACATCTTGCAATGGGCAAAGGCCATGCGGGCACCTTCGATGCAGACTGATCGCTTGACGATGTCTAGCCACGGACAGGCTTCCACCACCCGCTTCACAAGGCCAAAATAGCTGCTAGGCATAGCTTCGGCTGGCCACAGCCAGATTATCAAATCCTTCATGGCCAGTTTGGCCACCCTGTGCAGCTCGACCAACTGCTTCAGTTGATCGGCAAAGCGCACCAGATGTTCTGGCATAGCATACTGCGACCAGAATAGTTTCTTCATGGAATTCCCTTCTCTGGCTCGGAAGAACTCTGTGGCATCGGACACGCTGCGGGGTAGATCCGCAAAAGCCCCTGGGAAACTCCGAATCCGGGTTAGTAAAAGGTAATTCCTCTCCGCATACTTGCTTTGCATGATAAAAGCCTTACCCGCTGCAATGTTCTTGGCCTCCTGGATCTCCTGGAGAGCGTCCCGGGCTTCATTCCGTGCAGTCTCCGTGCTCTGGCGAGCCTTGGTAAGTTCGGTCTATTGAACCGATGCCTCGCGCTCCAAGGCTTCACACTTCTTCACCGCGTCCTGGAGCTCCTGCTGGACCTCGCTGACCCGGGCCTTGAGCTTTTTACGAGCGGCTTGCTGCTGGACAGCTTTCCCCTCGGCTTCAGCCAGGGCATTTTTCAGGGCCTCGACCTCGGTCGCCGCCCCTACACATATTATGACATTCCGGTCAATACTCATCGCTTATTCTTTCCGAATACAAAGCAAGTCATCACTCACCTTGCTTCTCCTGGAGCTGCATCTTCACCTCACCGAGCTCGTTCTCGGCCCGCTCCAACCTCTGCTTCAATTCAGAGACTTCGGTAGCATGAGAGGTCGCGGCCAACAGCGACGCCTACTCATTCATACATATCAAGTTAGTCTCCTACAAAGGGTTGATCCTCTGTCCGGCCTTTTTTTCCGAACACCGGACAGTGTCTCAGGGGCTACTATCAGCACGGGGTGTTCTCTTTCTATGAGACTTACCTCAAAACCTGTCAACAGATTGTTGCAGGCCTCGTTTAGTCCGCTCTTGACGGACTGAGCCTTCTCGATCACCGTACCCATAAAGACACGGTGCTCGTCCACCATGGAGGTGCCTCGTAGCGCCTCCATCAGGTTATCCGGTGCCCCTGGTTGGACAGGGGCCACCGATGGAATTGGCGCACCTCCCTCCTTCGAAGGAGGGTGCTCGCCGGATTCCGGGGCCGTATTTGTCTCCGAATTCGTATTCGGCTGAGGGCCGAACATAATACGTCCCTCCTGGCCAGTCTCTATGAGGATCGGCTCCCTCATGTGTCCGGCTGCGGAGGTCTCGCCTCGCGGCACCTCCCGGACAGCGTCCTGGCCCCCTCCGCGGCTCGGAGCAGTCCTCCGGGACAACACTTCGGTGTCGTCCTTGGCCCCGGGGGAATAAGCGGGCGGCGGCGACATGCTGGCCATTTCCGCCGGATCCAACGAACCTCTAGATGAGGATCGCTGAACGCCGTCATGGGCCGGACTACAATAGCACAGTTACCCACGTCAAAACAATAAAAAGGAGAGGCCAGGTACACTTGTATATGTGAGTCATAGTACTTATGATGCGGCCCGAGGCTTAGTGCGGAGGCGTCGCTCCGGACTGCTGTCAACGTCCCACGCGGTGTTGACCGCAAGGGCGCCCTTCCCCTTCTTGGGCGTTCCCGCCTCCAGATTCGTGGAAGCCGCCCGCTTCTTCTTTCCCTCCTCAAGGGGAGGTTTCTTCTCCTCCTCCTCCTCCTCTTCCTCGTCATCGTCCTCAGGGACGGAGGAATGGGTTTCTTCATCTTCGGACGTCACATCCGAAGCACCCTTGCGACGGGTGACACTTTTGGCCCCTTTGGCCTTCTTCTTGGCCTTCTTCTCCGCCGCCTTATATGGTCCCGGCACCAGCATCTTCCCCAGACGCGGGATGACCGGTTCTTCAGGCTGCGGAGCCGGACACTGGATCCGCTTCGCCCTCTCCGTCCAATCCTGAGAAAGCAATGATAAAAGCTCAGACATCATCCTCAAAACAAGCAAGTAGGGGATGCGTTAAAAATAACATACCTCACTGGCGGGGTGTTTAATGTCGTGCCCGCGGTCTGAATCTGTGGCCGGCGGTTTCTCATTGCCCTTAAAGAGCAACCTCCAGGCACCCTTGTGAGTTGTTTCAAAGAGCCTCACCAGGGTTTGGTGCTTCTTCGGATTAAACTCCCACAGAGGGCGGCCCCTGCGCTGGCACGGGAGGATCCAGCGAACCAGCATCACTTGAATTACATTAACAAGCTTGATGCTCTTGGCTATCATACTTTGAACGCGCGTCTGCGGCGCAATCAGCTCATCGGGCGAACACCAGTTCGGACTCTTCTCGACCCAGGAGGTGAGTCGCATGGGAGCACCGGAGCAGAATTCAGCAGCTGCGGCCCAGGTGGTGCCGCAGGGTTCTGTGATGTAGAACCATTGTTTCTGCCACTCCTTTACTATCTGCACGAAAGTGCCTTTCGGCCAGGAGACGTTGAACAGCTTACTCACCATGGCTCCTCCGCACTCTGCGTGCTGGCCATCCACCACCATCGGCTTCACGTTGAAGACTTTGAGCCACATCCTGAAGTGGGGTTGGATGCAGAGGAAGGCCTCACACACGACGATAAACACCGAGATGTTGAGGAAGGAGTTCGGGGATAGATCGTGGAAATCTATCCCGTAATAATACATCAGCCCACGGACGAAAGGGTGGAGAGGGAACCCTAGTCCACGGAAGAAATGAGGGATGAATACCACCCTCTCATTGAGCTCTGGCGTGGGGACGACTTGTCCCTCGGCCGGCAGACGGTGGGCAATTTCCTTCGCCAAGTATCCGGCCGCCCGAAGCTCAGTAATGTCCTCCTCCTTGACGGAGGAGACCATCCACTTGCCCTGACCTCCGGATCCGGACATGGTTGGGTGCTAGCTCGAGTGGAAAGGAGATGAGAACTTGGGCGCTGGAGCTCAAGATTGGGATGGCGGAGATAGAGAGATGGCGTGGGAGAGGAAGAGGGAGTCCTTATCCCCTTATAAAGGCAGTAAATATTGAACGCCTCCCCACTCGCCTTAGAATTCACCTATTCCCAAGGCATGTGTAAATGTCACGGTTGGGTTACCCATACCCGCATTGATGAGAATCCCACGATAGGGGGACATGATCTCTGCTTTAACAGGACGTGCCAAGGGCAACCGCGTCTCGGGACGTGGAGCGACGGGCATAAAACGGTCCGGAATTGTGACCGGTCGGACGTGATGTCATGCTACTAAAATTTGTCAGCGGATTGGACTTGTGCAAAATTATATTCTCTCTGTGGTTGTGTATGGTGTGTGTGCCAGGTCCGGATACTATCATCACGTCCGAAGACTATCTTGGAGTTCGGAAAGAAGGGAACCCGCCTTCCAATGCCGAAGACAATCTGCGCGCCGGACTCCTCGTCATTGAAGCCAGGTTCAGGGGCTACTGAGGGAGTCCTGGACTAAGGGGTCCTCGGGCGTCCGGCCTGTTATCCATGGGCCGGACTAGTGGGCTGTGAAGACATGAAGGCCGAAGACTCTACCCGTGTCTGGATTGGACTCTCCTTGGCGTGGAAGGCAAGCTTGGCGATCAACTATGAAGATTCCTTCCTATGTAACCGACTCTATGTAACACTAGATCCCCCCCGGTGTCTATATAAACCGGAGGGTGTAGTCCGGAAAGGAGATACTCATTACCATAGTCATACAGGCTAGACTTCTAGGGTTTAGCCATTACGATCTCGTGGTAGATCAACTCTTGTAACACTCATATTCATCAAGATCAATCAAGTAGGAAGTAGGGTATTACCTCCATAGAGAGGGCCCAAACCTGGATAAACATCGCGTCCCCTGTCTCCTGTAACCATCGATCCTAGACGCATAGTTCAGGACCCCCTACCCGAGATCCACCGGTTTTGACACCGACAGGTGGTAAGAACGGAAATATTAAAACTTCTAGAAGCAGGTATAATCTATCCCATAGCTGATAGTAGATGGTTAAGTCCTGTTCATTGTGCTCCTAAGAAAGGAGGTATTACTGTTGTTCCTAATGATAAGAATGAGCTTATTCCACAAAGAATTGTTACAGGCTATAGAATGGTAATTGATTTTAGAAAATTAAATAAAGCAACTAGAAAAGATCATTACCCTTTGCCCTTTATTGATCAAATGCTTGAAAGATTATCTAAGCACACACACTTTTGCTTCCTTGATGGATATTCTGGTTTTTCACAAATACCTGTTTCTCAACCTGATCAAGAAAAGACCACTTTTACTTTCCTTTTGGAACCTATGCTTATAGACGTATGCCTTTTGGTTTATGTAATGCACCTACTACCTTTCAAAGATGTATGACTGCTATATTCTCTGACTTTTGTGAAAAGATTGTTGAGGTTTTCATGGATGACTTTTATGTTTATGGGAAGTCTTTTGATGATTGTTTAAGCAATCTTGATCGACTTTTGCAGAGATGTGAACAAACAAATCTTGTCTTGAATTGGGAGAAGTGCCACTTTATGGTTAATGAAGGCATTGTCTTGGGTCATAAAATTTCTGAAAGAGGTATTGAAGTGGACCAAGCTAAGGTTGATGCAATTGAGAAAATGCCATGTCCTAAAGATATAAAAGGTATTCATAGTTTCGTAGGTCATGTTGGTTTCGATAGGAGATTTATCAAAGACTTTTCTAAAATTTCAAGGCCTCTCACTAGTCTCTTGCAAAAGGATATTCCCTTTGTTTTTTATGTTGATTGTTTAGAAGCCTTTGAAACACTCAAGAAAGCCTTAATTTCTGCACCTATTGTTCAACCACCTGACTGGAACTTGCCTTTTGAAATTATGTGTGATGCTAGTGATTATGCTATTGGTGTTGTTCTAGGACAAAGAGTTGATAAAAAATTGAATGTTATTCATTATGCTATTTAAACTCTAGATAGTGCTTAAAGAAATTATGCTACTACTGAAAAAGAATTCTTAGCAGTGGTGTTTGCTTGTGATAAATTTAGACCTTATATTGTTGATTCCAAAGTAACCGTTCACACAGACCATGCTGCTATTAAATATCTTATGGAAAAGAAAGATGCTAAACCTAGACTTATTCGTTGGGTTCTCTTGTTACAAGAATTTGATGTACATATCATTGATAGAAAAGGAGCTGAGAACCCAGTAGCTGATAATTTATCTAGGCTTGAAAATGTGCTTGATGACCCACTACCTATTGATGATAGTTTTCCTGATGAGCAGTTAGTTGCAATAAATGTTTCTCATAGTACTCCTTGGTATGCTGATTATGCTAATTACATTGTTGCTAAATATTGACCACCTAGCTTTACATACCAACAAAAGAAAAAATTCTTCTATGATTTAAGACATTACTTTTGGGATGACCCACATCTTTATAAAGAAGGAGTAGATGGTATTATCAGACGTTGTGTACCTGAGCATGAACAGGGACAAATCCTACGGAAGTGTCACTCCGAATCTTATGGAGGGCATCATGCTGGAGATAGAACTGCTCACAAGGTATTGCAGTCTGGATTTTATTGGCCTACTCCCTTCAAGGATGCCCGTAAGTTTGTCTCATCTTGTGATAAATGTCAAAGAATAGGTAATATCGGTAAGCGTCAAGAAATGCCTATGAATTATTCACTTGTTGTTGAACCATTTGATGTTTGGGGATTTGATTACATGGGACCTTTTCCTTCCTCTAATGGGTATACACATATTTTGGTTGCTGTTGATTATGTTACTAAATGGGTAGAAGCTATTCCAGCCAGTAGTGCTGATCACAACACCTCTATTAAAATGCTTAAGGAAGTTATTTTCCCAAGGATTGGAGTCCCTAGATATTTAATGACTGATGGTGGTTCACACTTTATTCATGGTGCTTTTCGTAAGATGCTTGCCAAGTATGATGTTAACCATATAATTGCATCACCCTATCATCCTTAGTCTAGTGGTCAAGTTGAACTTAGCAATAGAGAAATAAAATTAATTTTGCAAAAGACTGTCAATAGGTCCAGGAAGAATTGGTCTAAGAAATTAGATGATGCACTTTGGGCTTATAGAACAGCATATAAAAATCCTATGGGTATGTCTCCTTATAAAATGGTTTATGGAAAAGCTTGTCATCTGCCTCTTGAGTTAGAACATAAAGCATTTTGGGCAGTTAAAGAACTCAACTATGATTTCAAACTTGCCGGTGAAAAGAGGTTATTCGATATAAGCTCTCTAGATGAATGGAGAACCCAAGCTTATGAAAATGCAAAATTATTCAAAGAAAAAGTTAAAAGATGGCATGACAAAAGAATTCCAAAGCGTGAGTTTAAAGTAGGAGAATATGTTCTTTTGTACAACTCCCGTTTTAGATTTTTTACAGGAAAACTCCTCTCAAAATGGGAAGGCCCATATGTCATCGAGGATGTTTAACGGTCTGGAGCCATCAAAATAAATAATCCTGAAGGTACTAATACGAAGGTTGTCAATGGGCAGTG
The DNA here is from genome assembly GCA_036873465.1 of Thinopyrum obtusiflorum. Taxonomy (NCBI): domain Eukaryota; kingdom Viridiplantae; phylum Streptophyta; class Magnoliopsida; order Poales; family Poaceae; genus Thinopyrum; species Thinopyrum obtusiflorum. The sequence continues at coordinate 57,038 of JAAAWM010011761.1, read as the reverse complement.
AATAAAGTATTATATCTCAGGTACGCCCATTAATGTTGAAAGTAATATTACCCAAACTTTGACACCGGAAGAACACATAAAAGAGTCCTTCCGGAACACTCCAGAATCGTGAAAATAAGGAGGTACGTGATACGGTAAGTAAACGGACTCCAAAAAATCTGCAAAAATATTTTTATCAGTTTTGGAATATTTAAGAAGTTTGGGAATAAAGAAACTTCCAGGAAGCGTCCCCTGGTGGGAAGGCGCGCCCAGGTGGGTTGTGCCCACCTGGGACACCTTCCGTACTCCGTTTTTCTTCCGTATACTTGTCCTCCAAGATAAAAAAAATCTATATATACTTCCCGAACCTGTTAATCACCGTATCGCGGAGAAAATCCTCTGTTCTCTTTTCTTGCTATTTTCTGCATAGTTTTGAAAAATATGTCGTCCCAAGACTCCGACGGAGATAGCTATGTCTCACATCTCATTGCTGACCCAAAGACCAATGGGGACCTATCTCCTTATGGCCGAACTACGGATGATGAGGAGGATGCTCATTTGATGAGGATCGATGATTCAAGTTCGGAGGAGGAGGATGTTCCTCTACCTCAACCTGGGGATATGCACATGGAGTTCAAGAATTCCAGTCTCCCTAAAAGAGCTAACCGGTCTAATAAATGATCTATTCCTTCTCGTTTTCGGCAGAAAAGCAAAGGAGATTTATGTGACAAGATCTTGAAGCTGGAGTTGGAGGTCGATGATTTAAAAGAGGAAATTGCTCTCCTCAACTACAGTATGAAAAAGCTGAAGGCACAATTGTCATCACCACCATCATCTTCCTCACCACCAAAAGAGAACAGAGTATCGGGTATGGGCACTCCCCTTGGCTTCCGCCAAGCTTGGGGGAGGTGCCCCGGTATCGTATCATCCCACTATCCTTTTGCTTTTACTTATTTTTATTTTAGTTTGATCTTTTTGCTTTAGATGAATAAAAGTTAGTTCGATCATTTCTTATTTGAGAGTTTGCTTAGTGATCTATCCTTGTAATCGTGTGCAAGTTATATAATAAAGTTTAGTTTGAGTTTTTGCTTTCTTTACTTTCATGTTGCAAATTAAAGAAAAGAAATAAGAAAGAAAGAAAAAGAGAAAGGAAATAAATAAAAAGAAAGAAATAAATCAATAAGATTATATACTAATCTTATGGTAGGTGACAGCACCACATAAGGAAAAGTATAAGTAGAAAATTTTATTAGAGATTGACAAACATAGCATTAGTCAATGATGCAACTCATGAAAGAATTAACAAGGGAAGAGAAGATTCACATATAAATATACTATCCTAGAAATCTTTTGTGATTGTGAGCCCTCATCAAAATATTATATGCCAAAAGGAAAAAGTCCATTTTACTACCCTGAATAAAGTGGGTGGTTCACTTTACCCCCTGATCTATTTTTCCGCTTCTTTTACCCCCCCCCCCCCCCCCCCCCCCCCCCCCCCCCCCCCCCCCCCCCCCCCCCCCCCCCCCCCCCCCCCCCCCCCCCCCCCCCCCCCCCCCCCCCCCCCCCCCCCCCCCCCCCCCCCCCCCCCCCCCCCCCCCCCCCCCCCCCCCCCCCCCCCCCCCCCCCCCCCCCCCCCCCCCCCCCCCCCCCCCCCCCCCCCCCCCCCCCCCCCCCCCCCCCCCCCCCCCCCCCCCCCCCCCCCCCCCCCCCCCCCCCCCCCCCCCCCCCCCCCCCCCCCCCCCCCCCCCCCCCCCCCCCCCCCCCCCCCCCCCCCCCCCCCCCCCCCCCCCCCCCCCCCCCCCCCCCCCCCCCCCCCCCCCCCCCCCCCCCCCCCCCCCCCCCCCCCCCCCCCCCCCCCCCCCCCCCCCCCCCCCCCCCCCCCCCCCCCCCCCCCCCCCCCCCCCCCCCCCCCCCCCCCCCCCCCCCCCCCCCCCCCCCCCCCCCCCCCCCCCCCCCCCCCCCCCCCCCCCCCCCCCCCCCCCCCCCCCCCCCCCCCCCCCCCCCCCCCCCCCCCCCCCCCCCCCCCCCCCCCCCCCCCCCCCCCCCCCCCCCCCCCCCCCCCCCCCCCCCCCCCCCCCCCCCCCCCCCCCCCCCCCCCCCCCCCCCCCCCCCCCCCCCCCCCCCCCCCCCCCCCCCCCCCCCCCCCCCCCCCCCCCCCCCCCCCCCCCCCCCCCCCCCCCCCCCCCCCCCCCCCCCCCCCCCCCCCCCCCCCCCCCCCCCCCCCCCCCCCCCCCCCCCCCCCCCCCCCCCCCCCCCCCCCCCCCCCCCCCCCCCCCCCCCCCCCCCCCCCCCCCCCATTCACATAGAAGTCATATTGTCATAGATCCTTCAACATGTGGTGCTTGCCCCTATCTTTGCTAGCCAAAAATTCCGCACTAAGTAGAGATACTACTTGTGCATTCAAAAACCCTTAAACCCAAATCTTATTTTCAAGAGTCCACCATACCTACCTAGGGATTGAGCAAGATCCCTCAAGTAAGTTCTCATTGGTGCAAAAAGACAATAAAAATTGCTTCTAAATGTGTGAGATCATTTCGTGTAAGAGAAAATTGAGCGTTGTACGAACTTGGATGACAAAGAATAAAAGCGACAGACTGCATAATAAAAGGTTGTCATCTTAAGGGGCAATACAATGTGACGCTCTCTTGCACTAAGGGATTGAGCATACAAACAAATAAGCGCATGGCAACCTCTGCTTCCCTCCACGAAGGGCCTATCCTTTACTTTTATGTATTTACTTTTATGCAAAGAGTCAAAGTTTTCCTTCTATTCCTTTTTATTTTTCTCATTTGGCAAGCATCATGTGGTGAGGAAAGATCTAGGCACATATGTCCAGTTGAATATAGATAGCATGAGTTATTATTGTTGACATCACCCTTGAGGTGAGTACGTTGGGAGGCCAAACTTTAAGCCCCTATCTTTCTATGTGTCCGTTTGAAATGTTTGCTCATGGGTACGAGGTGAGTGTTAGCAATCATAGAAGACTATATGATGGTTGAGTATGTGGACTTGCCTAAAGGCTCCGACACGTGACCCTCCCCGAAAAGATGATGAATTGTAGTTGCAAAGTTGACTGAGAACATAGTTTGTTGGTTTCTAATAGAGTTTTTGCTTTATACTTCGATTGTGTGATGAACTATTACTTATTCGTGAGAAGTATATGATGAAAGTTCTATGATAAATTCCTATGTTTAATTTTGTTGTTGTTATAATAATCAACATGATGCTTCTATGTCCGTATTTTGTTTTTATCGACACCTCTCTCTCAAAGCATGTGGACATGTTTTTCGATTTCGGTTTTCGCTTGAGGACAAGCGAGGTCTAAGCTTGGGGGAGTTGATATGTCCATTTTGCATCATGTTTTCTTAATGTTATTTATAATGTTTTTGTCCATATTAATGCTTTTTGGAGTAATTCTAATGCCTTTTCTCTCATAATTTGCAAGGTACACACGAAGAGGGAGAATTCCGGCAGCTGGAAATCTGGACCTGGAAAAGCTACGTCAGGCCACCTATTCTGCACAACTCCAAACAAGCTAAAACTTGACGGGGATTTTGTATGGAATATATAAGAATTATTGGAGCAAATAACTACTAGAGGGGGCCCACCAGGTGGGCACAACCCACCTGGGCGCGCCAGGGAGCCCAGGCACGCCCTGGTGGGTTGTGCCCTCCTCGGCCCACCTCCGGTGCCCATCTTCTTGTATAAAAGTCATTTTGACCTAGAAAAAATAAGAAGAAGACTTTCGGGACGGAGCGCCGCTGTCTCGACGTGGAACTTGGGCAGGAGCACTTTTGCCCTCCGGCGGAGCGATTCACCCGGGGGAACTTCCCTCCCGGAGGGGGAAATCATCGTCATCATCATCACCAACAACTCTCCCATATTGGGGAGGGCAATCTCCATCAACATCTTCAACAACACCATCTGATCTCAAACCCTAGTTCATCTCTTGTGTTCAATCTTGTTACCGGAACTATAGATTGGTGCTTGTGGGTGACTAGTAGTGTTGATTACATCTTGTAGTTGATTACTATATGTTTTATTTGGTGGAAGATTATATGTTCAGATCCATTATGCTATTTAATACTCCTCTGATCATGAGCATGTTTATCATTTGTGAGTAGTTACTTTTGTTCTTGAGGTCACGGGAGAAATCATGTTGCAAGTAATCATGTGAACTTGATACGTGTTCGATATTTTGATAGTATGTATGTTGTGATTCCCTTAGTGGTGTCATGTGAACGTCGACTACATGACACTTCACCATATTTGGGCCTAAGGGAATGCATTGTGGAGTAGCACTTAGATGATGGGTTGCGAGAGTGATAGAAGCTTAACCAGTTTATGTGCTATTCCATAAGGGACCGATTGGATCCAAAAATTTAATGCTATGGTTAGAATTTATTCTTAATACTTTTCTCGTAGTTGCGGATGCTTGCGGGAGGGTTAATCATAAGTAGGAGGTTTGTTCAAGTAAGAACAGCACCTAAGCACCGGTCCACCCACATATCAAATTATCAAAGTAGCGAACACAAATCGAACCAACATGATGAAAGTGACTAGATGAAATTCCCGTGTACCCTCAAGAACGCTTTGCTTATCATAAGAGACCGTTTTGGCCTGTCCTTTGCCTCAAAAAGGACTGGGCTACCTTGCTGCACTTTTGTTACTACTATCGTCACTTGCTCATTACAAATTATCTTGCTATCAAATTACTCCGCTACTTACAATTTCAGCACTTGCAGACATTACCTTGCTGGAAACCACTTGTCATTTCCTTCTGCTCCTCATTGGGTTCGACACTCTTACTTATCAAAAAGAGCTACAGTTGATCCCCTATACTTGTGGGTCATCATGGTTGCAAACGTTATTATCTTAACGGACTTTGTTATTCTTGATATTCCCGAGGACGGCAGTATGTCGATTATCCTTGGTAGACCCTTTTTGAATACTACAGGGGCTGTTATTGATTGCAACAAGGCCAATGTCACTTTTCATGTTAATGGTAATGAGCATACGATACACTTTCCGAAGAAACAACCTCAAGTTCATAGTATCAATTCTATTGGAAAAATTTCAACTATTGGAGGTTTTGAATTCCCTCTTTCTACTGTCAAAAAGAAATATGATATTCTTATTGTTGGGGACATTCATATCCCCGTTGAGGTAACCTAGTGTTATTCAAAAATTCTCCGGTTTCATGTCATTCAGAAGAAGTTTGTTAATAAGACTTGATCAACCTTGTTAATGGATTCCTTTTGATGAGCATGGGATGGATGAATTTAGAAAGCACAACTTTCTGTACCCACTTTTTACTTCTATTATTTAGAATAAATAAAGCAAAAATAGTATTTTCTGTCTGTTTCCTAAATTATTCGTGCAATAAAAAATATCCCAAAAATAAAAGTTCTCCAAATGCCCTGAAAATTTATTATATTTTTTTATAGAATATTTGTGAATTTCTGGCACTGAACACACACCAGGGGGCCTCACCAGCTGGCCACAAGGGTGGAGGGCGCGCCCTACCCCCCTGGGCATGCCCCCTGTCCTTGTGGGCCCCACATGGCCCCCTCCACTTATTCCAGCACCCATCCACTCCTTCTTCCTCCTGAAAAAATCATTCCATAGCTCAAACTCGTGTTCTTGCTCATCTTGCTGCCATTTTTGATCTCCTTGCTCAAAGCACCATTCACAAAACTGCTTTGAGGGATTGTTCTTCGGTATGTGACTCCTCCAATGGTCCAATTAGTTTTTGTTCTACTTCTTTATTTATTGCAAATTTTTGCTGTTGTGGTGACCTTGTTCTTGAGCTTGCATGTCAAATTTATAAGGTCCAAAGTAGTTTTGATGCATGATATAGCCTCTAGGCACTTGTAGGAGTAGTTGCTATCAATCTTGTTGAGCTTGGTTCACTTGTATTTTGAGTCACTAAAAAGTTCAGAAAATTTTTAGAGGAAGGAAAATGTCAAGGAGAATGTAGCAAGGTGGTCCTTCAAGGAAGCAAGCACCGAGGATCGTGATACACGAACCGGATCTTGAACCACCAAGAGAAGTTCAAGTGCATCCTTGTGAATGGTCGTCGGACGAATTTATGGTTCGTGCAGGCTTCAAGGATGAGTTCTGTACATACATACAAAATGCCGGCCTTTAAGACTTCTTGTCAGACAAATGCTTAAAATATTATTATATCACCGATTCCTTCGTGCGGAGGTTTGAGTTTTCATCTACGTGTAATACTCATACGGTCCTGTTTGATCTTTATGATGAATCCTATACCATGGACCTAGAATTTTTTTGTGATGCATGCAAAATTCCACAATGGGGTATTCTAGTGAACCTCACAAATCTGAATATAGTGATTTCCTTGCTAGCATCACCGTGGGGGAAACTAGAAATATCACACAAGCCACCATAGGGAGCATTCACTTTCTTGCTATACATTTTTTTGCTCTCTTTACAGGAAGATGCATTAATGGTAAACATGATCATAGACACCTTTGCATTCCAGATCTTAGTGTCCTCAAATATGCGGTGTTAGGTGATAAGCGATATAACTTGGGGGCTATTATTGCAAGGAGGTTACATCTTAATGCTAAACATGGAGATTTATTGGGTGGGATTTATGCAACTCGTTTAGCTAATTATTTGGGCATACCCATAAGACGGTATGATATTGAGTTTCCACCTGTGTTTCTAGATTATGAGGCTATGGTACGCTACCAGTTTCTTAAGAGGAACAAACAGATCCTCTAGTACTGATTAATTTTTGATAGACAACGCGCCGTCCATGTTACTCTTCCTGCTCCTGCCTTCTTTAACTTCCAGGTTAACAGGAGATATTTTATAACTAGAGAGGAGGAAAACGAGTATGAGAGAACAGCGGAGGCTGCTCGCCTCCATGTTGCAGCCCTTCAGGCAGTAGCTGCTGCATCTCAGTACAATCTCGACTACAACTTTGGATATCCGGCAGGCCAGCCATTGCCGTAGACCAACTTGGGCCAAAAGCCTAAGCTTGGGGGAGTACGTATTTCTCACTGACATTACATTCATGTTCACACACTCATTTCAGTTGTCGGTGTTCATACTATTGCATTATATTATCCATGTTACTTCTATTTCTTTTTCCCGCTTTATTCTTGTGTGTTTGACAAACCTTAAGAAAAACTAAAAAAATTAGTTGTAGTAAGTTTAATTTCTTTGCATGCTTAGTTGTAGTATTAAAAGAAAACCCAAAAAGATTTCTCGTTCTTTTTTGCTTGTTGGGAGCTTTCCCGTGTAAATAGTTTTTCTCGTTTTTTATCTTCTTCAGAAAAACAAAAACTCCAAAAATATTTCAGTGTCTTTATTTGAAATTCTTTTCTTTTCTTCGGGGGTCGAGAGGAGAAGACCACGATGAAAACGTTCATTGGCTCTCATTTGCATTATTGTTGATCTAACAAAGAGCCCATATTACCTTGTCTTCTCCTTTGAATGAATGTTTGCAGATTACAGCTTAGTCCAATGCATGGGCACTATTATTATTATCCACATCGTTCGGTCGTGCAAGTGAAAGGCAATAATGACGATATATGATGAAATGCTTGAGATGAGGAAAAGCTGGTATGAACTCGACATATCTTGTTTTTGTAAATATGATTAGTTCATCATTCCTGATTCAGCCTATTATGAATGAAACATGTTTGCAATGACTATTAGAGATTATAGTTACTCATGCCATGCTTAATTAGCTAGGAGTTTACAATGGTTTACCTTGCGTTCCAACATGGAAATTAAAATGGTTGTGATGTAGTATGATAGGATGGTATCCTCCTTTGAATGATTCGAGTAGCTTGACTTGGCACATGTTCACGCATGTAGTTGAAACAAAATCAACATAGCCTCCACGATATTTATTTCATGGTGATTTATATCCTACTCATGCTTGCACTCAATGTTGGTTAATCTCAATGCATGTTTATGATTGTTGTCGCTCTCTAGTTGGTCGCTCCCCAGTATTTTTCTAGCCATCACCTGTACTAAGCGAGAATACTGCTTGTGCATCCACTTCCATAAACCCAAAGTTATTCCATATGAGTCCACCATACCTTCCTATATGCGGTATTTACCTGCCGTTCCAAGTAAATTTGCAAGTGCCAAACTCTAAACCTTCAAATGATAATTTGTTTTGTATGCTCAAATCGCTCATGTACCAACTAGGGTTGTCAATATCTTCCATGCTAGGTGGTTTATTCTCACGATGAGTGGACTCCGCTCATCATTCACGAGAAAATGGCTGTTAACCGGGATGCCCAGTCCCATGCTCAAATCAAATCAAAATAATTGTAAACAAAACTCCCCCAGGACTGTTGTTAGTTGGACGGTACCCGTTGTTTCGGACAGCCGTGGAGTGTGCTTGTTGGTGGTGGGGGAGTATAAACTTTACCATTCTGTTTGGGAACCGCCTATAACGTATGTAGCATGGAAGATACCGAGATATCTTGGTTGTTACGTTGACAATGAAAGCATACCGCTCAAAATATTATTTATCTCTATTTCAAAACTCGAGCTCTGGCACCTCTGCAAATCCCTGCTTCCCTCTGCGAAGGGCCTATCTATTTACTTTTATTGTTGAGTCATCATCCCCTTATAAAAACCACCGGTTAGAGAGCACCACTATCATTTGAATGCATTGTTATTAATTTATATTGAGTATGACTGTGACTGGATCTCTTTTACCATGAATTACAATGTCTAGTCAGTCCTTGATCTTTAGGGGTGCTCTGCATTTATGTTTGCCGGTCTCAGAAAGGGCTAGCGAGATACCATCTTGTTATATCATATCATGATTGTTTTGAAAAAGTGTTGTCATCCGAGATTTATTATTATTGCTCGCCAGTTGATTATGCCACTGATAAGAGTAAATGTGAGACCTAAATGTTATTGTAAATATGGTTAGTTCGTAATCTTTGTTGAACACTTGAATGTTGGCTTTACATATTTGCAACAACAAGATCAAATAGAGTTTGTAAAAGTTTTTCTTTATCACTTTCAGTTTGTCAACTGAATTGCTTGAGGAGAAGCAATGGGTTAAGCTTGGGGGAGTTGATACGTCTCCATCATATCTACTTTTCCAAACTCTTTTGCCCTTGTTTTGGACTCTAACTTGCAAGATTTGAATGGAACTAACCCGGACTGACGCTGTTTTCAGCAGAATTGCCATGTTGTTATTTTTGTGTAGAAATAAAAGTTCTTGGAATGCCATGAAACTTCACGGAGAAGATTTTCGGAATTAATTAAAAAAATTGGCGAAATAATCAAGTGAAGGGGGCCCACACCCTGGCCACATGGGTGGGGGGCGCGCCCACCCCCCTGGGGCGCGCCCTCCGTCCTTGTGGGCCCCCTGGACCTCCACCAACGTCAACTCCAACTCCATATATTCATGTTCGGGGAGAAAAAAAATCGGAGAGAAGGATTCATCGCATTTTACGATATGGAGCCGCCGCCAAGCCCTGTTCTTCCTCAGGAGGGCAGTCCATTTGGGGCTCCGGAGAGGGGAATCCGTCGCCATCGTCATCATCAACCATCCTCCATCAGCAATTTCATGATGCTCACCGCCGTGCGTGAGTAATAACATCGTAGGCTTGCTCGACGGTGATGGGTTGGATGAGATTTACCATGTAATCGAGTTAGTTTTGTTAGGGTTTGATCCCTAGTATCCACTATGTTCTAAGATTGATGTTGCTATGACTTTGCTATGCTTAATGCTTGTCACTAGGGCTTAGTGCCATGATTTTAGATCTGAACCTATTATGTTTTCATGAATATATGTGTGTTCTTGATCCTATCTTGCAAGTCAATAGTCACCTACTACGTGTTATGATCCGGCAACCCTGTAGTGACAATAGTCGGGACACTTCCCGGTGATGACCGTAGTTCGAGGAGTTCATGTATTCACTAAGTGCTAATGCTTTGGTCCGGTAATCTATTAAAAGGAGGCCTTAATATCCCTTAGTTTCCAATCTGCTGCCACGAGAGGGTAGGACAAAAGATGTCATGCATGTTCTTTTCCATAAGCACATATGACTATATTCGGAATACATGCCTACATTATATTGATGAATTGGAGCTAGTTCTGTGTCACCCTATGTTATAACTGTTGCATGATGAATGCTTTCCAACATAATTATCTATCATTGATCCATTGCCTATGAGCTCGTTTCATATTGATCTTTGCTCCGTTACTTTTCCGTTGGCACTGTTACGATTACTACAAAACTGCTACTGTTACTTTTGTCACTGTTACCTTTACTTCCATACTACTTCGCTAGTAAATACTTTGCTGCAGATATTAAGTCTTTCAGGTGTGGTTGAATTGACAACTCAGGTGCTAATACTTGAGAATATTCTTTGGCTCCCCTTGTGTCGAATCAATAAATTTGGGTTGAATACTCTACCCACGAAAACTATTGTGATCCCCTATACTTGTGGGTTATCACTCAGCAGGGTCCGCCGCACCGTCGTACCGTGGTGGCAACTCCGGCCTGAACTTCGGTGGCCACTGCACCCGTCCCAAGGCAGGGGAGAAAGGTCGGAGGCCCGTGATGCCTCCGAATGCGCCAGGCGGACCGGTGGGAGGGGCGACGCCTGCCATGGGAACCGAGTAGCAAGGGCGAGGCACAGCTAAGGAAGAGGCAAACCTCTGACACGCCCCTACCTGGTGCGCCAAATGTCAGTTCAGGGCTCCGCAGACCCAAGAAAGTTCGAACTCTAGGGCGTGTGCGAAAAACTCAACCTCTCCAGCCAACCAATTCGTCATCCCCATGACCTAGTTCGATGAACAAGAGAGGAAAGGGACACGGCATTTTACCCAGGTTCGGGCCACCTTGCGGTGTAATACCCTACTCCTGCTTTGAGGTGGATTAGCCTTGTGAGGGGCTGAGGATGAACTAGTACAAGGGAAGAACAACCTCAGGAGGTCTGTTCTAGTGTTGGTGTGAGCTAGTGAAGTCTCTCTCCGGATCCGGGTCCCCTCCTAAGGTGGTGGCTAAGCTATATTTATAGTGGCCTCGATCCTCTTCCTCCAAACGAAGGCAGGAAGGGATCCCAAAGTGGCTAATTCTGAAGGGGGACAAGAAGTACATCCTATCCTGACGAAAGGTGGTCTTCGCTTGCAAAGCTTCTGGTCATGACGCCATGGTGGGTTCGGCGATGACATCCGTCCTGCCATCCTGGCGGTCCTGGTCTTGTTGCACGGAAATGGAAACCTTTGGCTGATTCCTCGGGACCCCGCGCCTGTGCTTCCCTCCTTAGCACCAAAGAGGAAACCCGCTGCTCTGTGCCCACCTGGCCTTAGTTGTCAAGGCTGGTGTCACCTCAACCTCATGAGGTGGGCGCCAGCATAGGAATCTCTGCTCCACGGGAGCCAGCCTAGGAAGGCCACTCCCTCCGGAGGTCTTGGCATCGTCCGCCTCGCGAGGCTTGTCCCCTCGCGACGGTCTTGTCTTGTAGGTGTTGAAGATGGGCTGTACCAGGCCATCGATGGAGCCATGCCGTGGGCTACAGGCAGGCAAGTCTGGGTACCCTGGTTCCCAGAACGCTGACAAAGTTCACCTGCATTGATGATACCGAGCCCCCTGCGGTGGAGGCAAGTGGTGGTGACGACGGCGGCAGCGATGTTGATGACGAGCTCCCGTTGACTGGGGCAGGCGGCGACGATGGCCAAGGCGACAGTGGCCCTTCCTACGAGATTTTATCCTGCGACATTTACCATGCCTCATGGAGGCGTAAGACTTTTCTTGAATTTGCAGAACATTTTAGTGCTTGTAATAACTTGTTTGAACTCCATGATTTTCATTTTCGTGCTTAGTTTCCTTCTTGTTTGCCTTTGTGCTCTGCGTTGGCAGGGCCCAGCCCCGCGCATACCTCGACCGCCGTTGGGGCGTCCGGATCGCCAGGACAAACCAAGGAGTAAGGGGCTACATGACTAGTGAGGCCCGTGCGTCGTGATGCGCAGGGGTCCCCATTGACGTGCGTGCAACCCTCATGAAGGAAACATGGGCAGCGGCGAGGTTAGTCCGGAGCTCTCATACCTTACCTCGCCAGCTTTTACCTTGGAGCGGCGCGAGAAGATCAGGTACAAGGGACCTGGTGAGGTGGCGTGCGCTAGGCCAGGCCTGAGCATAGCCCCCGTGTCCAGCCCCCTTGCGTGTGCATCTCTGGGGAATGCGGTGTGACAGGGCCATGCGAAGGGCCAAAAGGCCATCCTGAGGTTGGTGCAGCCCCTAGGGTGCCCTCAATTGTTTGTCCACCAGCGCGGAGCATGGGGCTTCCACTTGGGCGTGGGCATAGCCACTGTGCGACCGTGTCATCCGCCATCACAGAGCATGGGGCTTCCACTTGGGCGTGGGTGGGAGTTCCCGTGGCGGGAGATTCCGGGGCGTGTACAGCCCGTTCGTATGCGTGGCTAGCACGGCAGAACTGGAGGAGGTGTATCTGGGCACTCGTGAGCCAGCGCGGGACTCACGAGGCCCTACCTCAAGGCGGGTTGCGCCTGAATCTTCTGGCGCGGAGTGCGCTTATGAGACCTGTGTGGTGGGGGCGACCTGCGCCGAATGAACCTCTGGAGGCTATCGAATGAGAAGACCGAACACCAAGGACCCCAGGAGGTGACGTGAACGGCACCGGCCCGCCAGATAGAGCTCATTCATTGGGTTTACCGACGCTGCAGGGACGTACACAAGCACAGACGCCGTGCCCAGTCTTCTCATGCAACAATCCCACGGAAAGACACCCGGCACGTGGCTCCCGTGATGGTGAAGCGCCGAACTACAGTTGTATGAACCGGGCCGCATGCCCTTACTTGTTCACTCACAATTAGCTCATGCGAGAACAAGGCACCAAGGACCCCGGGAGGTGACGCATACGGGAGCTGGCCGCAGGACAGAGCTCGATCGCTTGGGTTTAGCGACGCTGCAGGGACGGACCCAAGCACAGATGCCGTGCCAGTCCTTAATCATGACGCGGTCGCGGGCGGGTTTTTGAGGGCGCGGCGACATTCATGGTGGCGAAGCACCAGACATGGAGCTTGAAATACTTAAGAAATTCATAAAAAGGGAGAGCCAGTTCCGCCAAATGTCGGATTCAGGGCTCCACAGACCCAAGAAGGTTTGAACTCTAGGGTGTGTGTGAAGATCCCCTCCTATCCTAATCTCAAGCTCACCACCTCATGGCCCAGGCTCGACGAGTACTCGCGAACGGGGAAGAAGATGAACATGGCAGTTTACCCAGGTTCGGGCTACCTTCCAGTGTAAAACCCTACTCCTGCTTTGTGGTGGATTGGCCTCACGAGGAGGTTAAAGATGAACTACTACAGTGGATGAGCAGCCTCACGAGGGCTTAAGAAGTGAGGGTGGGATGGATCCGATCCTCCTCTATGGTGGAGGCTAACCTATATTATAGTGGCCTTGGTCCTCTTCCCTCAAAACTTAGGCGGGAAAGGATCCCACAACGGCCAATTTGAAAGGGGACAAGTAGTACATCTTATCCTGACGAAAGGTGGTCTTCGCCTGCAAAGCTTCTGGCTATGACGCAGTAGTGGGCTTGGCGATGACATCCATCCTACCGAGCTCGTGGTCTTGGTCTTATTGCACCAGAATGGAAACCTTTGGGGTATTCCTTGGGAACCCGCGCTCGTCCTTGTCTCCTTAGCACCAAAGAGGAAACTGCCTCCTTTGCACCCGCTGGTGCCCGCCTGGCCTTGGTCGTCATGGCCGACGTCATCGCGGCCTCGTGTGGCTGGGTGCCTGCATAGAAATCTCCGCTCCACGGGAGGCAGACTCGGAGAGCTGCTCCTCTGTAGGTCTTGGCGTCGCCCGCCTCACGAGGCTGGGGGGGCCTCACGAGGGTCTTGTCCTAGGGGTGTTGCAGCTGGGCCGTACCAGGCCATCTAAGGAGCCACGCCATGGGTCGCAGGCAGGCAGATCTGGGTACCCCCGATCCCAGAACGCCGATACACATAAGGATAATAGTAGTAATCCTTTTTAATTTAGGGCTCATGAATGTTGGGAAGTTTGTAAAATATCTTTTGTAGTGCCGGGTGAATATGCAAAAAAATTCTCTCTAACTTAACCACAACCATAGAAATAGCATCAACATAGCAATTTGTTTTATCAAGAATTGATCCTCTAATTATGGGCATGACTCTCGTGCATCAAAGAATGCGTGGATAATATTAATAATATTACCACTACCCACATGATAGATTTTAGTTTTAAAATTGGTGGGAGCTTTAGTTTTTGGAGGATCATGATCAAGAACGCAGGATTCAAAATTTTCTTTAAGAGTTTCACTAATGCTATCTTCACTAGCACTTTAAAGAATAATTTTCTCAAATTCTGACAAGATGGCAACTTCAAGCGAGCAAACGAGCAAACAAGGAAAAAGGTGAACGAAAAATATTTTGTGTTTTTCTAAACTGGTTTAGAAGCGGGGTAGATGAAAACGAGAGGCAAATGGAAAATAAAGTAAATACAATAGATGATAGTTTGTGTTCACATACTTGATAGGTTTTGGTGATCTCTCCCCGGCAACGGCGACATAAATTCTTCCTGCTACTTGTGAGCTGCGTTGGGATTTCCTCGAAGAGGAGAGGATGAAGCAGTACAGTAGAGATAAGCATTTCCCCCAGTTAATAACCAAGGTTATCAATCCAGTAGGAGAACCACACAAAACCTCGTTAGCAGCACCTACACACACAAAAGCAAATACTTGCACCCAACGCAAACAAGGGGTTGTCAATCATTTGGCGATTAATTGTGATGCGAAGCATCTATGGTCATCCCCATGGACCTACCTTCATCTCCTATGACACCACATGGACCTATGACAAGAGCTCGAGCAAGGGCTATCGAAACTAAGGTGAACTCGCTCCTCTCCAAACTAACACTTCCCACATGTGAGACATGGCTACTACCTCAAGCGAAAACTCTATGCGTGATCAGGTGTCGGATTTGGGGCTCCGCAGACCCAAGATAGATTCGAACTCTTGGGTGCGTGCGAAGAGCTCAACCTCCCCATCCTGCCAACTCGACGATCTCACGGCCTAGCTCGATGAACTAAAGAGGAGCAGGACAAGGTAGTTTACCCAGGTTCGTGCCACCTTGCGATGTAATACCCTACTCCTGCTTTGTGGTGAATTTGCCTCGAGGTGGGCTGAGGATGAACAAGTACAAAGGAAGAACAACCTCAGGAGGTGTGTTCTTGTGTTAGTGTGAGCTGGTGAGGGTGTGGATCGTCTAGATCCGAATCCTTCTCTATGGTGGTGCCTAGGCTATATTTATAGTGCCCTTGGTGCTCTTCCCAAAATGAAGGCGGGAAGGGATCCAACAACGGCCAAATTCAAAGGAAGACAACTAGTACATCTTATCCTGACGAAAGGTGGTCTTCACCTGCAAAGCTGCTGGCCGTGACACCGTGGTGGGCTCGGCGATGACCCCCATCCTGCCGTCTCAGTGGTCTTGGTCTTGTAGCATGGAAATGGAAACCTTTGGTTGATCCCTCGGGACTCCACGCCTGCGCTTGTCTCTTTTGCACCAAAGAGCAAACCTGCTGTACTGCACCCGTTGGCGCCCGCCTGGCCTTGGTCGTCATGGCTTGCATCATCCGATCCTCATGAGGTGAGAGCTTGCATAAGAATCTCCGCTCCTCAGGAGCCAGCCTAAGGAGGCGGCTCATTCTGGAGGTCTTGGCGTCGTCCGCCTTGCGAGGTTTGGCCCCTCGCGAGGGTCTTGTGTTGTTGGTGCTGAAGATGGGTCATATCAGGCCGTCGATGGAGCCACGCCGTGGGCCACAGGCAGGCAAGTCTGGGTACCCCGGTTCCCAGAACGCCGACAGTAGCCCCTGGGCCCAAGGCGCGCTCGGACTTGGCTTCTAGGCAAAGCCAAAGGGCATGGGCGAAGCGCCGTGGGTCCCAAATGCCTGCAGCCCCGGTCGATGCATGGCGCTTGATGGGACGTGGGTGTCTCTGCTTCCACACGTCGCCTCAGCAACCGCTCGATTTGACAAGAGTTTGCATGCAAAAAGGTCATCATTACTAGGGATCGTGGAGGCCGGCGGTTGGCCTCCCTCTGGCTATAAATGGGGAGAGGGGCGAGACCCCCCGCTCATCTCCATCTTCTCGCTGCCCACTCTTCTTTCTTCTTCCTTGTCTCGTCGTCTTGCCGAAGGGTTCATGGCATCGATAAGGAGGTTTTTCGCAGCGGAGAAGGGAAAAGCATCTCGGGAGGAGATCGGGCAACTTCCGCCGAAGAAAGGCTTGGCCGCTCCCGCGACGCCGGCTGGGGGGGCGGAGGTGATGCGGCCTTGGCACGAGCGGCCGCCGCCTGGCTTCCCGTTCCCTCTGTACACCTGCGTGCAGAGCCCTAGGCGGGGGGCAATGCCTAGCGCCATGCGGGTCGGGGTCGCGGAGGGCAGGCTGTGGCTGCACGGCCAGCCGGCTTGTGAACTCACGCCGAAGGCACATCGTGTGAGTTCGTGGTGTGGGCGGCAATGCCGCCACGCACGTGGATCAAGCTCCCGAGGTTCTTTGCCGAGGGGATACCGCTGTGGGGGCCTGCCGAGCTATGGCTGCAACACGCCGGGTGCTACAGCCAAGCTACTGAAGCAGAGGTCGAGGTCGTCCCCTGGGCGACGTCTTCATGACTCGAGGATGAGGCGAGATCACCCGCGCCTGCTGTCTGGAAGGGGCCCTCGCCATCCACTTCGAATACGAGGAGCCTCCACGCTTTTCTTCAAGGCCTTCAGCAAAGATGGCCAGCGCCTAGAGTGCTTCTCTGGAAGAGGCGGCCCACGCGGCGCGGCCACGGGCGCTGAACTTGCTCTTGGCCTTGCCAGCAGCTCCTCCAGTAGCAGCAGCGACTCCCTGAAATCCAGCAATTCTCCGGAGTCCAGCGACGATGACAGCTACGAGCCCCGAGCTCTCGAAGCGCCCGGAGTGCAGCGGCGGCGTCCGCTCGGCGTCGTCGATGACGCCCTACGGCCGGAGTTCTTCCAGGTCCTCTTCTTTTGTTTTCCCTCCGCGGAATCGTGACGGGCCCCGTGGGGGCGTTTAAGAAACTATAATGCTTTTGTCTCAATGTTATTATTCCCAGTTTGGTGTTGTGACTGTGTATCTCGCTTTGGCACGGTGCTCCTTTTCGTTCTTGCGATAGCTTAGTGCTCTATGCCGACAGGACCCAGTCCCCAGGTAGGCTTCAGCCGTCGCTGGTATGCCAGGTCATGATGCCATGGTCAAGGCCAGGAGGTGAGCGGCCCGAGGTCTGGTAAGAGCCCCTGAGGCGCGATGCTCAGGAGGTCCCCTTTAGCGTGCAAGCAGCTCCCTGAAGGCCGAAAAGGGAAGCGGCATTGCCGAAGCGAGATCATGAGAGTTGAAATACTGGCTCGTGACATCCACGCCGATATGTATGAGGTGACTTATCTTGGCGAACCCGCGGTGATTCCCTTGCGCCAGGCCTGACCGTGTCCTGGGGGTGGCACTTCTAGGCAGGGCTTGTGTCGATCCCCCTTTTTCTTGCTCATCTAGATGTTCTACATCCTCGGGTCCCGGCCCTCGAGAGAGGCTCGGCCGCCGCTGGTATGCGAGGTCGCGATGCCGTGGTCAAGGCTAGGGGTAAGGGCTCGAGAGCAGTAGGAGCCCTCGAGGCGCGATGCTCAGGAGCCCCCCTTTAACGTGCAAGTGAATGATACGTCCCCAACGTATCTATAATTTTTGATTGTTCCATGCTATTATATTACCTATTTCGGATGTTTAATGGGCTTTAATATGCTCTTTTATATTATTTTTGGGACTAACCTATTAACCGAAGGCCTAGTGCCAGTTTCTATTTTTTGCCTATTTCAGTGTTTTGCAGAAACGGAAACCTAACGGAATGAAACCTTCGCGAGGATCTTTCTTGGAACAAACGCAATCCAGAAGACTTGCAGTTGAAGTCTCGAACTCCGCGAGGCGGCCACGAGGCAGGAGGGCGCACCCAGGGGGGTAGGCGCGCCCCCACCCTCGTGGGCCCCACGGAGCTCCACCGACGTACTTCTTTTGCCTATATATACTTTTATACCCTAAAAACATCAAGGGGAGCCACGAAATCACTTTTCCACCGCCGCAACCTTCTGTACCTGTGAGATCCCATCTTGGGGCCTTTTCCGGCAATCTGCCGGAGGGGGAATCGATCACGGAGGGCTTCTACATCAACACCATAGCCTCTCCGATGATGTGTGAGTAGTTTACCATAGACCTTCGGGTCCATAGTTATTAGCTAGATGGCTTCTTCTCTCTCTTTGGTTCTCAAGACAAAGTTCTCCTCGATGTTCTTGGAGATCTATTCGATGTAATACTCTTTTGCGGTGTGTTTGCCGAGATCCGATGAATTGAGGATTTATGATCAAGTTTATCTATGAATAATATTTGATTCTTCTCTGAATTCTTATATGCATTATTTGATATCTTTGCAAGTCTCTTCGAATTATCGGTTTAGTTTGGCCTACTAGATTGATCTTTCTTGCAATGGGAGAAGTGCTTAGCTTTGGGTTCAATCTTGTGGTGTCCTTTCCCAGTGACAGTAGGGGCAGCAAGGCACGTATTGTATTGTTGCCATCGAGGATAAAAAGATGGGGTTTACATCATATTGCTTGAGTTTATCCATCTACATCATGTCATCTTGCTTAATGCGTTACTCTGTTCTTATGAACTTAATACTCTAGATTCATGTTGGATAGCGGTCGATGTGTGGAGTAATAGTAGTAGATGCAGAATCGTTTCGGTCTACTTGACACGGATGTGATGCCTATATTCATGATCATTGCCTAGATATTCTCATAACTATGCACTCTTCTATCAATTGCTCGACAGTAATTTGTTCACCCACCGTAATATAAGCTATCTTGAAAGAAGCCACTAGTGAAACCTATGGCCCCCGGGTCTCTTTCTTATTATATTGCATCTCTTTTATTTACATCACATCTTGTTTTATTATTTTGCAATCTTTACTTTCCAATCTATACAACAAAAATACCAAAAATATTTATCTTACTATCTTTATTAGATCTCACTTTTGCGAGTGACCGTGAAGGGATTGACAACCCCTTTATCACGTTGGTTGCCAAGGTTCTTGATTGTTTGTGCAAGTACTAGGTGACTTGCGTGTTATCTCCTACTGGATTGATACCTTGGTTCTCAAAAACTGAGGGAAATACTTACGCTACTTTGCTGCATCACCCTTTCCTCTTCAAGGGAAAACCAACGCATGCTCAAGAGGTAGCAAGAAGGATTTCTGGCACCGTTGCCGGGGAGATCTACGCTCAAGTCAAGACATACCAAGTACCCATCATAAACTCTTCTCCCTCGCATTACATTATTTCCCATTCGCCTCTCGTTTTCCTCTCCCCCACTTCTAAAACAATTTTTGAAAACCCTTTGCCTTTTCTTCGCCTCTTTTCCGTTCGCCTCTTTCTGCTTGCCTCTTGTGTGCTTGTGTGTTGGATTGATTGTTTGTCACGATGGCTCAAGATAACACAAAATTGTGTGACTTTTCCAATACCAAAAATAATGATTTTATTAGCACTCCGATTGCTCCTATTACAGATGCTGAATCTTGTGAAATTAATGCTGCTTTGTTGAATCTTGTCATGAAAGATCAATTTTCTGGCCTTCCTAGTGAAGATGCCGCTACCCATCTAAACAACTTTGTTGATTTGTGTGATATGCAAAAGAAGAAAGATGTGGATAATGATATTGTTAAATTGAAGCTATTTCCGTTTTCGCTTAGAGATCGTGCTAAAACTTGGTTCTCTTCTTTGCCTAAAAATAGTATTGATTCATGGAATAAGTGCAAAGATGCTTTTATCTCTAAGTATTTTCCTCCCACTAAGATCATCTCTCTTAGAAATGATATTATGAATTTTAAGCAACTTGATCATGAGCATGTTGCACAAGCTTGGGAGAGGATGAAATTAATGATACGTAATTGCCCCACACATGGTTTGAATTTATGGATGATTATACAAAAAATTTATGCTGGATTGAATTTTGCTTCTGGAAATCTTTTAGATTCGGCCGCGGGAGGCACTTTTATGGAAATCACTTTAGGAGAAGCTACTAAACTACTAGATAATATTATGGTTAATTATTCTCAATGGCACACCGAAAGATCCACTAGTAAAAAAGTTCATGCAATTGAAGAGATTAATGTTTTGAGTGGAAAGATGGATGAACTTATGAAATTGTTTGCTAATAAGAGTGTTTCTTCTGATCCTAATGATATGCCTTTGTCCACTTTGATTGAGAATAATAATGAATCTATGGATGTGAATTTTGTTGGTAGGAACAATTTTGGTAACAACGCGTATAGAGGAAACTTTAATTCTAGGCCGTTTCCTAATAATTCCTCTAATAATTATGGTAATTCCTACAACAACTCTTATGGAAATTTTAATAATATTCCCTCTGATTTTGAGACTAGTGTTAAAGAATTTATGATTTCGCAAAAGAATTTCAATGCTTTGCTTGAAGAAAAATTGCCTAAGATTGATGAGATGGCTAGGAACATGGATAGAATTTCTATTGATGTTGATTCTTTGAAACATAGATCTATTCCACCTAAGCATGACATCAATGAGTCTCTCAAATCCATGAGAATTTCCATTGATGAGTGCAATGAAAGAACCGCTAGGATGCGTGCTAAAAAGGATTGCTTTGCGGAAGCGTGTTCTTCTAGTTTTCATGATAATAATGATGAAGATATAAAAGTGATTGATGTAACTCCTATTAAATATTTGTTTTCCAATATGAATCTTGATAAAGATGGGACTGGAGATGAGTCAACTTTAGTTAAAAGGCATCCCAATGATTCGGAGTTTTCAGATCTTGATGCTAAAATTAATAAAAGTGGGATTGAAGAGGTCAAAACTTTACATAGCATTGAACCCACTATTTTGGATTTCAAGGAATTTAATTATGATAATTGCTCTTTGATAGATTGTATTTCCTTGTTGCAATCCATGTTAAATTCTCCTCATGCTTATAATCAAAATAAAGCTTTCACTAAACATATCGTTGCTGCTTTAATGCAATCTTATGAAGAAAAGCTTGAACTAGAAGTTTCTATCCCTAGAAAACTTTATGATGAGTGGGAACCTACTATTAAAATTAAGATTAAAGATCATGAATGCTATGCTTTATGTGATTTGGGTGCTAGTGTTTCCACGATCCCAAAAACTTTGTGTGATGTGCTAGGTTTCCGTGAATTTGATGATTGTTCTTTAAATTTGCATCTTGCGGATTCCACCATTAAGAAACCTATGGGAAGGATTAATGATGTTCTTATTGTTTCAAATAGGAATTATGTGCCCATAGATTTCATTGTTCTTGATATAGATTGCAATACTACATGCCCTATTATTCTTAGTAGACCTTTCCTTAGAACGATTGGTGCAATTATTGACATGAAAGAAGGAAATATTAGATTCCAATTTCCGTTAAGGAAAGGCATGGAACACTTTCCTAGAAATAAGATTAAATTACCTTATGAATCTATTATGAGAGCCACATATGGATTGCATACCAAAGATGATAATACCTAGATCTATTCTTGCTTTATGCCTAGCTAAGGGCCTTAAACGATAGCGCTTGTTGGGAGGCAACCCAATTTTATTTGTGTTCTTTACTTTTTTGTTCTTGTTTAGTAATAAATAATTCATCTATCCTCTGTTTAGATGTGGTTTTATGTTTTAATTAGTGTTTGTGCCAAGTAGAACCTTTGGGAAGACATGGGTGAAGTCTTTGCAATCTTGTTGTAAAAAATAGAAACTTTTGCGCTCACGAGATTAGATGCCATTTTTACTGGAGAGTGCTTTTAGGTTGATTATTTTTGCAGATGATTAATAGACAAATTCCTCACGTCCACCAATTTATTTCAGAATTTTTTGGAGTTCCAGAAGTATTTGTTTGATACAGATTGCTACAGACCGTTCTGTTTTGACAGATTCTGTTTTTCGTGTGTTGTTTGCTTATTTTGATGAATCTATGAGTAGTATCGGGGGGTATGAACCATAGAGAAGTTGGAATACAGTACCCCCCCCCCCCCCCCCCCCCCCCCCCCCCCCCCCCCCCCCCCCCCCCCCCCCCCCCCCCCCCCCCCCCCCCCCCCCCCCCCCCCCCCCCCCCCCCCCCCCCCCCCCCCCCCCCCCCCCCCCCCCCCCCCCCCCCCCCCCCCCCCCCCCCCCCCCCCCCCCCCCCCCCCCCCCCCCCCCCCCCCCCCCCCCCCCCCCCCCCCCCCCCCCCCCCCCCCCCCCCCCCCCCCCCCCCCCCCCCCCCCCCCCCCCCCCCCCCCCCCCCCCCCCCCCCCCCCCCCCCCCCCCCCCCCCCCCCCCCCCCCCCCCCCCCCCCCCCCCCCCCCCCCCCCCCCCCCCCCCCCCCCCCCCCCCCCCCCCCCCCCCCCCCCCCCCCCCCCCCCCCCCCCCCCCCCCCCCCCCCCCCCCCCCCCCCCCCCCCCCCCCCCCCCCCCCCCCCCCCCCCCCCCCCCCCCCCCCCCCCCCCCCCCCCCCCCCCCCCCCCCCCCCCCCCCCCCCCCCCCCCCCCCCCCCCCCCCCCCCCCCCCCCCCCCCCCCCCCCCCCCCCCCCCCCCCCCCCCCCCCCCCCCCCCCCCCCCCCCCCCCCCCCCCCCCCCCCCCCCCCCCCCCCCCCCCCCCCCCCCCCCCCCCCCCCCCCCCCCCCCCCCCCCCCCCCCCCCCCCCCCCCCCCCCCCCCCCCCCCCCCCCCCCCCCCCCCCCCCCCCCCCCCCCCCCCCCCCCCCCCCCCCCCCCCCCCCCCCCCCCCCCCCCCCCCCCCCCCCCCCCCCCCCCCCCCCCCCCCCCCCCCCCCCCCCCCCCCCCCCCCCCCCCCCCCCCCCCCCCCCCCCCCCCCCCCCCCCCCCCCCCCCCCCCCCCCCCCCCCCCCCCCCCCCCCCCCCCCCCCCCCCCCCCCCCCCCATATTGCCTTGCATGATCATGTAGTTGACATCGTATTTGTGGCAAGGCCACCATTCATAATTTTTCATACATGTCACTCTTGATTCATTGCCCATCCCGGTACCCCGCCGGAGGCACTCATATAGAGTCATATTTTGTTCTAGTATCGAGTTGTAATCCTTGAGTTGTAAATAAATAGAAGTGTGATGATCATCATTTTTAGAGCATTGTCCCGTGTGAGGAAAAAAAAGAGAAAGGCCAAATAAAAAAAAGAGAAGGCCCCAAAAAAGAGAAAGGCCAAATAAAAAAGGAGATGGCCCAAAAAAATGAGAGAAAAAGAGAGAAGGGGCAATGTTACTATCCTTTTTCCACACTTGTGCTTCAAAGTAGCACCATGATCTTCATGATAGAGAGTCTCTTATTTTGTCACTTTCATATACTAGTGGGAATTTTCGTTATAGAACTTGTCTTGTATATTCCAACAATGGGCTTCCTTAAATGCCCTAGGTCTTCGTGAGCAAGCAAGTTGGATGCACACCCACTTAGTTTCTTTTGTTGAGCTTTCATACATTTATAGCTCTAGTGCATCCGTTGCATGGCAATCCCTACTCACTCACATTGATATCTATTGGTGGGCATCTCCATAGCCCATTAATACGCCTAGTTGATGTGAGACCATCTTCCTCTTTTTTGTCTTCTCCACAACCACCATTCTATTCCACCTATAGTGCTATGTCCATGGCTCGCGCTCATGTATTGCATGAAAGTTCAAAAAGTTTGAGAATACTAAAGTATGAAACAATTGCTTGGCTTGTCATCGGGGTTCTGCATGATTTGAGCATTTTGTGCGACGAAGATGGAGCATGGCCAAACTATATGATTTTGTAGGGATGAGCTTTCTTTGGCTATGTTATTTTGAGAAGACATAATTGCTTTGTTAGTATGCTTGAAGTATTATTATTTTTATGTCAATATTAAACTTTTGTCTCGAATCTTTCGGATCTGAACATTCATGCCACAATAAAGAAAATTACATTGAAAATTATGTTATGTAGCATTCCACATCAAAAATTCTGTTTTTATCATTTACCTACTCGAGGACGAGCAGGAATTAAGCTTGGGGATGCTTGATACGTCTCCAACGTATCTATAATTTTTGATTGTTCCATGCTATTATATTACCTGTTTTGGATGTTTAATGGGCTTTAATATGCTCTTTTATATTATTTTTGGGACTAACCTATTAATCGAAGGCCCAGTGCCAGTTTCTGTTTTTTTTGCCTATTTCAGTGTTTTGCAGAAAAGGAATACCAAACGGAATCCAAACGGAATGAAACCGTCGCGAGGATCTTTCTTGGAACAAACGCAATCCAGAAGACTTGGAGTTGAAGTCTGGAACTCCGCGAGGCGGGCATGAGGCAGGAGGGCGTGCCCCCCACCCTCATGGGCCCCACGGAGCTCTACCGACATACTTCTTTCACCTATATATACCCTTATACCCTAAAAACATCAAGGGGAGCCACGAAACCACTTTTCCACCATCGCAACCTTTTGTACCCGTGAGATCCCATCTTGGGGCCTTTTCCGGCGATCTGCCGGAGGGGGAATCGATCACGGAGGGCTTCTACATCAACACCATAGCCTCTCCGATGATGTGTGAGTAGTTTACCATAGACCTTCGGGTCCATAGTTATTAGCTATATGGCTTCTTCTCTCTCTTTGGTTCTCAATACAAAGTTCTCCTCGATGTTCTTGGAGATCTATTCGACGTAATACTCTTTTGCGGTGTGTTTGCCTAGATCCAATGAATTGTGGATTTATGATCAAGTTTATCTATGAATAATATTTGGTTCTTCTCTAAATTCTTATATTCATGATTTGATATCTTTGCAAGTCTCTTCGAATTATTGGTTTAGTTTGGCCTACTAGATTGATCTTTCTTGCAATGGGAGAAGTGCTTAGCTTTGGGTTCAATCTTGCGGTGTCCTTTCCCAGTGACAGTAGGGGCAGCAAGGCACGTATTGTATTGTTGCCATCGAGGATAAAAAGATGGGGTTTATATCATATTGCTTGAGTTTATCCCTCTACATCATGTCATCTTGCTTAATACATTACTCTGTTCTTATGAACTTAATACTCTAGATGCATGCTGGATAGTGGTCGATGTGTGGAGTAATAGTAGTAGATGTAGAATCATTTTGGTGTACTTGACACGGACGTGATGCCTATATTCATGATCATTGCCTAGATATTCTCATAACTATGCGCTCTTCTATCAATTGCTCGGCAGTAATTTGTTCACCCACTGTAATATATGCTATCTTGAGAGAAGCCACTAGTGAAATCTATGGCCCCCGGGTCTCTTTCTTATTATATTGCATCTCTTTTATTTACATCACATCTTGTTTTACTATTTTGCAATATTTACTTTCCAATCTATACAACAAAAATACCAAAAATATTTATCTTACTATCTTTATTAGATCTCACTTTTGCGAGTGACCGTGAAGGGATTGACAACCCCTTTATCGCGTTGGTTGCAAGGTTATTGATTGTTTGTGCAGGTACTAGGTGACTTGCGTGTAATGTCCTACTGCATTGATACCTTGGTTCTCAAAAACTGAGGGAAATACTTATGCTACTTTGCTGCCATCACCCTTTCCTCTTCAAGGGAAAACCAACACATGCTCAAGAGGTAGCAGCGAATTGCGTGAAAAAGGAGTGGCCGGCGGGGCCGCTCGTAGTCTGGCTCCGGAGGTTCCTGCGAGTTAGTCGGCGAAGGAGATCATAACACACAGCTGTGCTTGCTGTCCTGCCGTAGATCTTTCCGCAATAAAATGAAGGCACTGAGGACCTGGTGAGGTGACGTGCGCGGGGTAGGCCGCGAGTCAGAGCTCGATCTCTCAGATTTATCAGCGCTGCAGGGACGGACCCGAGCACGGGCGCCGTGCCAGCAGCCCCATTGGCGGGACGAGTAAACGGCGGGTCGGCAATGCACGGAGGCCGCGAAGGGCGATGAAGCACCGGACAGGTAGGTGATAATCATAAAGCAACTCACGAAAGGGTAAGGCCAGTTTTGATAGATGCAAATAACGATACATGCCACAGGGACGGACCCACACGGCTAGGGGATAATGTAGCCCGAGGGGCGCCCCCAACTAAACAAACCAAAAAGTCTCACCTGGCACCGGTGCTGAAGAGATGTTGGAGTAGCTGAAGATGCGAGCTGCAGAAGTCGCTCCTCACGAGTCATCCGGGTCCTGAACCTTGTGAGGCTCTAGAGGCTCGGGGGACTCGCGAGGATTCAGCGCCACCTCCGATAGGATCGCCTGGCGCTTGGCCTCATGAGCCGCCAGGACGTCCCGCATGTGGCGCTGGTGCGTGGCAGCCCTGTTCAGCAAACCGAAAGGAAGAGAGGCTCCGACAAACCCCTACCTGGCGTGCCAAATGTCGGATTCGGGGCTCCGCAGACCCAAGAAAGATTCGAACTCTAGGGTGCGTGCGAAGAACTCAACCTCCCCAGCCTTCCAACTCGACGATCTCACGGCCTAGCTCGATGAACTGAAGAGGAGCGGGACAAGGCAGTTTACCCAGGTTTAGGCCACCTTGCGGTGTAATACCCTAGTCGTTCTTTGTGGTGGATTTGCCTCGAGGTGGGCCGAGGATGAACTAGTACAAAGGAAGAACAACCTCAGGAGGTGTGTTCTTGTGTTTGTGTGATCTGGTGAGGGTGTGGATCGTCTGGATCCGGATCCTTCTCTATGGTGGTGTCTAGGCTATATTTATAGTGTCCTTGTTCCTCTTCCCAAAATCAAGGCGGGTAGGGAGCCCACAATGGCCAAATTCGAAGGGAGACAACTAGTACATCTCATCCTGACGAAAATTGGTCTTCGCATGCAAAGCTGATGGCCGTGACGCCGTGGTGGGCTCGGCGATGACCTCTGTCCTGCCATCCTGGCGATCTTGGTCTTGTATCATGGAAATGGAAACCTTTGGTTGATCCCTCGGGACTCCGCGCCTGCGCTTGTCTCTTTTGCACCAAAGAGGAAACCTGCTGTACTACGCCCGCCGGCGCCCGCCTGGCCTTGGTCGTCATGGCTTGCGTCATCCGATCCTCACGAGGTGAGGGCTTTCATAGGAGTCTCCGCTCCTCAGGACCAGCCTAAGGAGGCAGCTCCTTCTGGAGGTCTTGGCGTCGTCCGCCTCGCGAGGCTTGGCCCCTCGCGAGGGTCTTGTGTGGTTCGTGCTGAAGATGGGCCATACCAGGCCGTCGATGGAGCCACGCCATGGGTAGCAGGCAGTCAAGTCTGGGTACCCCGGTTCCCAGAACGCCCACATCAGTTACTTAGAGGGAAGCCATGGAGCAACTACACTCAACAACCAAGACGGCGAGGACACCGAGCGCAAGGACCAAGAGAAGAAGCTGCCTGAAGTTGACAGCCACCGGACGACCGGCCCCCATCGGACGTCCGACCCCTGGAGGCCTCACCAGCTAGAAGGCCCAGCCAGAGAGCGTTACAGCGACCGAACGACCGACGAGGACCGGACGACCGACATCCTCCAGCCACCGGACGACCGGCCCCCACCGGAAATCCGACTCCTGCGGGTCCGAGCCAATACGCCAGAAGTCCGAGACAAACCAGACGACCGACGCCTCGGACTTCCGAAGCCGACCTGAAATCCGACGCCAAGCCACCCAAGCCAAAACGCCGGACGTCCGACAAGTACCAGATGACCAGACCCTTACGAGCCACCGGACGTCCGGTAGATGTCGGATGAGAGACGCCTGTGTGCGCACAGAGACTAGGGCCGAGGCCCATGTACCCCTTCGCCCCCTAGACAATAAATATTCCTCCTACTCCCTCTTTCTAGGGTTAGCATTGGTTTAGCTCATACTAGAGATAGAGCTTTGCTCATCCATTTGGTTCTACTCCTCAGAGAGAGCACGGCCTCTTCGCAGAAGATCCATCCTTGGATTCAAGACCCCTCATGGGAAGACCTCCTCACGGAGAAGAACTACCGCCTCTTGTATCATCCTTTGTTGCATTTGGATCTTGTATCACTCTTTATGCTCATCGATCTAGCACATGTGTGATTGTTCTCATAGATGAGTGTTTTTCCCTCGTGTTCTTCATGTTCTTCGTAGGATTCCCTCCATTTCGTGAAAGATCGGCCCTAGGGTTTCCACCCTATATCATCTTGGTATCATGAGCCTAGGTTGACCACGAATTTGGAGCCCCTACCCCTTGTTTTCTAGCCTAACTTTGTTGATCTTGTCCCAATTTCAAAAATTCCCCACCAAAAATAGCCCCAATTTTTTTTCGTGATTTTTTGGTTTTGATGAAGTTTTGTTGGATTTGATCCATGGATTTCGTGTGTAGCAGGTAGATCTAGCTTTCCCCCATCATTTCCCCCTTTTCCATCCACAAATTCATCCAATTTTGATCACATTTTGTCCCTCTACCACGAACCCTAGAGTTCAACCCGTGCCCGAAATCGCCCAGGCACCGGACGTCCGACAGATACCGGACATCCGACAGCCAATGGTCGTCCGACCCAGACCGGACGTCCAACGAACCCTGACGAAACTAAACTTTGTTCAGTCCCACCGATCCATTTCCACTTCTGCATACACACTCCCACAACACTACACCTTCCGCTCCACCTATCCAATACCCAAACATAGCAACTCCGCAAATCACCACCGCTTTCCGCAACCACCATCGCTTACCCTCCGCCAACTATGACAATTTTGACACATTTTGTTTTGAGAATTTGAGTTGTGCTTCCTGTTTCCTATCGTGTTTCGGCTACATAGGGACGGTTCGGCTTAGACATCACCACCGCTCATCTTCGCCCCGGACTCGTCATCGACAATGACCACTTCACAGTTTTGATACTCTCGACCGTCATGAAGGACGGTAACCTCGACAACACCATTGTGTAATCCTTGCCATCGCATTGATAACCCCATAGCCATTTTGCGTACCTTTGCTATCGAGACTAGCCATTGAGTATTGCCGGCAATGTTACTTGTGCACATTAGTGGTCATTGCATATATCACATCACATTGGTGTACATATCTTGGTTTCATCTCGTGTGTCACAAGGTTGTCACCGCATACACAATTGCTATCTTGGTTCATGAAGTTTTGCATAAGAGGCCAAAGAAAGAGCTCAAAAGAGAAAAAGCCAAACAAGCTTTTAAGCAAGAGCAAAAGATAAGCAAAGAGCTTTTAAGCAAGAACAATAGCATCATAATACATTAAGATTGTCATACTCGATCATCTTGGATCATATCGTCGGAACACCATACATATAGCATACTTGGGATAGAAGTCGTTGCATTTTGCTTAGTAGGTTGTGCACAAGTCTCGCATCCGCCTATTGTGCAATCCAGCATCTCTCTAGTGTTGTGCAACAAGACCATTTTCTGTGGATTCCAAATTTTGGCTCATTCCTTGGTTGCGCAACCCCATCTATCTATCCGTGTGTGTGTTTCCATGTAACATATCTTGCTATTGTTCTACTTGTTGCATTTACAAATTTGCGAATATTTTTTAAGATTATTGAATCTTACTAACATTGGCATCAAATTTTGTTCCACCATCCTCACCAAGATCCACCAAAGGTTTTATTTGTGTAGGTGTGAGAGATTGACGAGATACGGTACCAACTGTGCTATTTCCTTCTTACATCATTGAGTGATCTTTGATCCATTCTCAACATCGGTCAAGGTACATTTGGTATAGTTCTTCTCTCTCTCCTACTCACACATTTACTTGGAATGATGGATAAGCCAACTACTTCTACCAACCCACTCTTCATCAAGCAAGACGAGGACCCGAACTCCTACGTCACCAAGAACCACCTCTTCGGCGCACAGAGAGCTTCACATCAAGAACAACAAGCATTGAGCGACCGAATCGACAACTTCGCCTCTGACTTGCAACACTCCGAGAAACGTACAAGAAATTACTTCGACAACTAGCTCGACGAACAAAAACAAGAAAGCAATGCACGAATGGACGAGATTCATGCCTTGTTGGTCAACCTCTCTTCTACCTCTTCGTCATATTCAAGATGGAGCCACTCAAGTCGACATTCCTCCGACACCATCTCCGGCTCAAGTACACCGACATCGAACACTCTTCGTCGAGCCGCCCGCCAAGACCGTCAAGCAAAACACAATCCTCTACACGGAAATGATCCACAAGAGCAACTCGACAAGCAAGAACATCGGCGTCGTCAAAGTCAAGCTAGCCTTGAGCAAGCACAAGAAAGGCAACGCCAACGCCAACAAGCGAAAGAGCAAGAACACCAACGCTAACAAGAGCAAATGCAAGAGTGACAATGCCAACATCAAGATGAGCAAGACGCCGATGCTCTCCGTCAACAACAACAACAACGACAAGCCCTCGAGGCGCAAAATGCCCTCGGGTGAAACCAATCGTGTCGTCGCCGCCCCTAACCGATGTGTTCCTGAAGAATAAGAAGTGCTTCGTGAGGAAGTACAAGGACGACGACATCAAGCATGATTGCGACGGCAAGTTCCACAAGTTCCTGCACAAGCTAGACAAGAACAACAAGCTCAACAAGAACCACAAGTTCGCCGAGAGCAACAAGACAATGGGAATCCTCTACGCCAAGAGCAACTTGAGGGTGACAATCCTCCACGTCAAGGGCATCATCACTCACGACCCAACACAAGGAAGAGCAACACTACGGCAAGCTCACGTTCACCATGCCCAAGTTCTCCAGAAGCAACGACCCCGAAGGGTACCTTTCATGGGCATTGAAGGTTGTAACACCCCATTTGTAACACCTTCCCATTTTGGCATGTATCCAACTTTGTTCATGACCTAATTCCATGTGGGTCTATCCTTGTTGGCTTCATTTTGTTTTGCTTTGTTATTTTACCTATTGCATTGTCTTGTCATTTCTTGTTATATTTTCTCTATGCCATCATATGTTGCATTATGGTCATATCAAGTACTGCATTCTTCTCATGTCATATTGCACATCCATCCTCATCATGTCAAGTGCTTCATCATACCATGCCATCTTCATCATCATCCCCCCCTCATCTCTCTACCTATTCCTTTTCCTTATTTTGGCAAGCCACATTATTTGGCCTCAAATAATGTTCAACTTTTCCCCAATATTCTAGCACCATGTCCTAGACCCCTCTGCCAAATTTCACCTCATTTGATGTTCTTTTGGTTGGGTTCAAAAATGCCTCAAGTTTGAATATAATCCAAACTTGTTTTATTTTTCTACCTCTAAAAATGCCTGAAGCAATTTTATCAAATGGTGTATAATTTCAGGAGTCGATGGGTATATTTATTCCTTCCTCACTCCTCTCCTTTACCCCCTGTGCATTTTGCTCTTGTTGTTTCTGTTTGAAGAAATGGAAAAGGGCAGAAGCAGCAGCATTAGAAACCCAGGAGCAGTGCAGGCCCCAACCACCACAGCGCACCACTTGGGCCTCCTTCCCCGAGCCGGCCCAGCAGCAGCCTCGCAGCGCAACACAACCAGCCCACATACAGGGGCTCCTTCAACCTCCTGTATGGCGCACATCCGAGCAAGCCACGTGGACAACCCGGTGATTTGACGGCCGTCCGGCGCCCTAGAGGTCTATAAAACTCGTCCTAGCCCTAGTCCCAACCTCCCTCATCCACTTCGACCCCTCTCCTTCCCTTGCCGCCGCCTAGGTAAGGCTCCACGCCCTCGCCGCGCCCGCCATGACCCGAGCGAGCAAGAGCTCGAGCTCAGGGTAGCCTCTTTGCCGCGGCTCCGACCCCCTCGGCCGCCTTGGAGAAGTTCGCCAAGTTCCTCTTCGTCCCCTGCCACCATGCACGCACCCCTACGGCCTCTGGATTGACCTCCCCGATCCGTCATCTTCCTCTTCTTCACGGACACGAAGACCTCCAAGTTCCGCGCGCCCTCGCGTCCTCTCTGCAGTGCCTTCTGCCCCATCTTCATGTCCTGTGCTGCACTAGGTGAGCAGGCAGGTGCATCTCCTTCCTCCTCCCCATCGTCGGATTCCTCCTGTGCGTGTCACTCGCATCACGCCGTCGCCGCACTCTCCGTGCTCCGTCCGAAGCTTCAGTTTTTTTTGTGTGTGTTGTTGTTTATCTTGTCCCATGATCCGTCCATGCACACACGCGCCCCTGCTCGTGCACCACACCCTGCTCGCTCCCTCACAGAGGAGCAGCGTCCCACGGCCCCCGCTCGTCCTGTAGTTCGCCTCCGCTTCGCCTTGTTGTGCCGCGCCGCCATGGCAGCAAGCGGTTGCACGCGCACTCGCACTCTCGCACTCTCGCAGCAGCTTCGCCTGCACACACGCACCCACACCACTTTTCTGCACGCCCGCCGAACCTCTGTTGCTGCTAACCTCGTCATGCTTGCTCGCTGCATCGCCGGCGAGATCACCGCACGTCCATGAGCAAAAGCTCGGCCTTCTTGCGTTAGTTCAAAATGAATCAGGCACCCATTTAGACATGAAAGCTCGTCTAGCTTATTGGTGAGCGCACTCGTATGCATTCAGGAGTTCCTGGGTTCGATCCCCCAGACGCCCCCATTTTACATTATTTTTCTTCCTTATTTTTTCCACGGTGCTTTGCCCTGTGCCTATGACAACCAGGACCCACCTGTCATCCCCTAGCACCCTCCTCCTTTTTATCTTATTCTCACTTAGTAATCCCAGCGAAATTCCATTTCTGGAATATGCTAGTTTTCCATTTCGGGCCCTGTCCAATTTTGGTCATTCCATATCTGGCAGTTTTCCAATTCTGTAAATATCCATTTCTGGCAGCATTTCACTTAATGCAATTGTGATCATTTCTCTACACTAACCCCAACATATTATATATGTTTTTGGGCTAGAAAAATCCAATGAATCCATTGGTGGCATCCATTTTTGCATTTGATCAAGTTTGCACACATGTCAATTTTACATTATATTGTTGTTTTGTCATTTTTGTGTCATTAAATTCATATATGCTAAGACGTTGTTTTGCACATGAACAGCTTCATTTTCATGTCTACTTCATGCTAGATTTTATTTCGTGCCATATAGTGCACTGTGATAAGTGCCACAAGCTTGCAAACATGCCTACATGAATCTGTTTCTGCCATGTGCTTATTTTGCTAAGTCTGAAACTGTTAGCATAACTTCTCATTTTGCATTGATGCTATCATGATATCTGTAGATCTTTGGAACCCCCCCCCCCCCCCCCCCCCCCCCCCCCCCCCCCCCCCCCCCCCCCCCCCCCCCCCCCCCCCCCCCCCCCCCCCCCCCCCCCCCCCCCCCCCCCCCCCCCCTTGCTATAATATGTTCCTGTAGCATATAGTATACTAGTCCTAAACATCGCTATCTGAATCTGTTTTGCCTTGTTCAGTGAATTTCTGCCAAGTATGTAAAACTGTTATCATTTGCATTTTTTCCATGCTGTTTTAAACATGTTCTATTGAATTTTAGCAGTAGCTCAGTAATCATGTTTTGGAGTGCCTGACATGTACTTCAATTCCTTTGCATTCATTTTCATGTTGCTATGTTGTAGCATATTTAAACTTTGCATCCAAGTTGCCATGTTGTTGTTTTCAATAGCTTGCATTGTATATGGTCTTGCTTGTCATTTTCAAACCGTGCATCCGTTTCCGGTGATCTTTATATCAATTTCAACCCAAATCTTCCGATCTATCTAGTGGCATGCTTGGGTTACCAAGATTGTGCCATGTTCATTGTTTCTCCTTCCGTCTCAAATGCACCCCTTCCGAAACACCTCATCCGCATATGCACATCATATCTTGCATTTCATGACATGTCTTGCATCATGTTGCTTACGCATTGCACTGTGATTGATTGTTGTTCCGATGTTTGCGTTCTTGCTTTGGGTAGAGCCGGAAGACGAGTTCGTGTCCGAGGACCCTGCCGCGTACGCTCACGAGGAGCAAGGATTCGATACCACTGAGAACATTGCAGGCAAGATGATCATTACCCCCGATATCACTTCTATTTTTGCTTGCTAATTGTTTGTTCTATCACTATGTCGCGCTACCTACCACTTGTTTATATAGCCTCCCATGTTGCCATGTCAAGCCTCTAACCCACCTTCCTAGCAAACCGTTGTTTGGCTATGTTACCGCTTTTGCTCAGGCCCTCTTATAGCGTTGCTAGTTGAAGGTGCAGTGCAGGTTGTTCCATGTTGGGACATGGATATGTTGGGATATCACAATATCTCTTATTTAATTAATGCATCTATATACTTGGTAAAAGGGTGGAAGGCTTGGCCATTTGCTCGGTGTTTTGTTCCACTCTTGCCGCCTTAGTTTCCGTCATATCGGTGTTATGTTCCTTGAATTTTGCGTCCCTAACACGGTGGGGGTTCATGGACCCCCTTGAAATTTCGCTTTGAATAAACTCTTCCAGCAAGGTCCAACTTTGGTTTTACCATTTGCCTAATAACAACTAAAATTTGCATAGGGAGTAATTAACCCGAGGATTCTTAATCAACAACCCGGGCCAGTGCTCCTCATGGGTGTTGATTCGAACTAGAGCACTGTGCGGGACCGCCCCTTGGCAACTTGGGGTATTTTGGTACCTGTACGCTTAGTTTATCCGTCGTGGCCTCAGACGAGATGCGCGTGGCTACTATCAGGGTGTCGGCACATCGGGAGGTCTTGCTGGTTTTGTTTTACCATTGATGAAATGTCTTGTGCACCGGGATTCCGAGCTTGATCGGAGTGTCCCGAGATGGAGGATTGTCTCCGTGGATCGTGAGCTTATCATTGCCTAAGTTGGGACAACCGTGCAGGGTTTAAACTTTCAAAAGCCGTGCCCATGGCTATGTGGCAGATGGGTGTTTTTAATATCCGGTTGTAGTGAACTTGACACTTAACTCAATTCAAATGCACCAACCGCGTGTGTACCGTGATTGTCTCTTTTCGGTGAAGTTCGGGAAGAGAACATGATGGGGTTATGTTTGAACATAAGTAGTTCAGGATCACTTCTTGATCATTACTAGTTTGCGACAGTTTGCGTAGTTTCTCATCTTATTCTTGTATACGTAAGTTAGCCACCATACAAATGCTTAGTGCTTGCTGCAACTTCATCACTTAACTATGCCATACCTATTTAAGCTTTGATAGTCTTGATACCGAGGGTGATATGATTGCTGAGTCCCCGTGGCTCACAGAATACTACAAACATAGTTGCAGGTACCGTTGAATCTGATGCAGGAGATGCCACTAAGCTCCAGTGGGAGTTTGACGAGGATATTGGGCGTTTCTACGTTACTTATCCGGACAATCAGTAGTAGTGCCCAGTAGGGTCGATCGGGACTTAGCTTGGGTGGTTGTCTTTTATTCGTTTGATTTCATCCATAGCAGGACTCTATGTTCATCTTGGATGATTGTATTACTTGATGATATTTGTGTGACATTGCGGCGATTGTAAGTCAAAGCTCGTATTCCCCCCCCCCCCCCCCCCCCCCCCCCCCCCCCCCCCCCCCCCCCCCCCCCCCCCCCCCCCCCCCCCCCCCCCCCCCCCCCCCCCCCCCCCCCCCCCCCCCCCCCCCCCCCCCCCCCCCCCCCCCCCCCCCCCCCCCCCCCCCCCCCCCCCCCCCCCCCCCCCCCCCCCCCCCCCCCCCCCCCCCCCCCCCCCCCCCCCCCCCCCCCCCCCCCCCCCCCCCCCCCCCCCCCCCCCCCCCCCCCCCCCCCCCCCCCCCCCCCCCCCCCCCCCCCCCCCCCCCCCCCCCCCCCCCCCCCCCCCCCCCCCCCCCCCCCCCCCCCCCCCCCCCCCCCCCCCCCCCCCCCCCCCCCCCCCCCCCCCCCCCCCCCCCCCCCCCCCCCCCCCCCCCCCCCCCCCCCCCCCCCCCCCCCCCCCCCCCCCCCCCCCCCCCCCCCCCCCCCCCCCCCCCCCCCCCCCCCCCCCCCCCCCCCCCCCCCCCCCCCCCCCCCCCCCCCCCCCCCCCCCCCCCCCCCCCCCCCCCCCCCCCCCCCCCCCCCCCCCCCCCCCCCCCCCCCCCCCCCCCCCCCCCCCCCCCCCCCCCCCCCCCCCCCCCCCCCCCCCCCCCCCCCCCCCCCCCCCCCCCCCCCCCCCCCCCCCCCCCCCCCCCCCCCCCCCCCCCCCCCCCCCCCCCCCCCCCCCCCCCCCCCCCCCCCCCCCCCCCCCCCCCCCCCCCCCCCCCCCCCCCCCCCTCCTCCTACTACAAGCAACTTCAAGCCCAGAGCTTCATCATCTACAACTCCACCAGATGAGACCATCAAGACAAGTTCCACCAAATGCTTCACATGCGACAGCCAAGGCCACAAGTCCTTCGAGTGTACCAATGAGCGCACCATGATCCTCAACGACGACGGCACATACCACTCCATGAGTGAAGGGGAAATGGAAGCACTTGAGCATGTGGTTATGCACCGGCAAGTGAATGAAGATGAAGATGACCAAGTCTTTTGTGACAATGATTCGAGCCCCTCTCTCGTTGTTTACAAGGTCTTGACCCTTCAACATCAACAAGACAAAGACCAAAGATGCCATATTTTCCACACCAAGGTGGGCATCAATGGACGATCCGTGAAGGTCATCATCGACGAAGGAAGTTGCCACAACTTGGCAAGTGACGGGCTATGTTCCAAGCTACAATTGGTCAAAATGAAGCACCCTTGCCCCTACAATGTCCAATGGCTTAGGGACTCCGGCACCGTTCAAGTCTCCTTCAAGATTGGAGCATATCAAGACACTTTGGAGTGTGATGTGGTTTCTATGTCCGTTTGCCACCTCCTACTTGGACGACCTTGGCAATTGGACTGTGGTGCCATCCACAATGTATGAACCAATCACTATAGCTTCAAGATGAATGGGATGGAGTACGCACTACGACCGATGTCTCCAAGACGAGTGATCGCCGACAAGCAAGCAACCAGCCATCATGGAGAAAATAGTGAGAGAGTGAACCACCAAAAAGAGAGTGAGCGCCACAAGCCCAAATTGAGTGCCTCTGCGATGAGCGACAAGAAAAACTTAGTATTATTCACTACCAAAAGAAAGATGAGAGAAGTGTGCGAGAACCCATCTTGCTGGTTTTGTTTTACAATTAATGAAATGTCTTGTGCACTGGGATTCCGAGCTTGATCTCGGAGTGTCCCGAGATAAAGGATTGTCTCCGCGGATCGTGAGCTTATCATTGGCTAAGTTGGGACACCCCTGCAGGGTTTAAACTTTCAAATGCCGTGCCCATGGTTATGTGGCAGATGGGTGTTTTTAATATCTGGTTGTAGTGAACTTGACACTTAACTCAATTCAAATGCACCAACCACGTGTGTACCGTGATCGTCTCTTTTCGGTGAAGTTCGGGAAGAGAACACGATGGGGTTATGTTTGAACGTAAGTAGTTCAGCATCACTTCTTGATCATTACTAGTTTGCGACAGTTTGCGTAGTTTCTCATCTAATTCTTGTATACGTAAGTTAGCCACCATACAAATGCTTAGTGCTTGCTGCAACTTCGTCACTTAACCATGCCATACCTATTTAAGCTTTGATAGTCTTGATACCGAGGGTGATATGATTGCTGACTCCCCGTGGCTCACAGAATACTACGAACATAGTTGCAGGTACCATTGAATCTGATGTAGGAGATGCCACTAAGATCCAGTGGGAGTTTGGCGAGGATCCTGGGCGTTTCTACATTACTTATTCGGACAATCAGTAGTAGTGCCCAGTAGGGTCGGTCGGGACTTAGCTTGGGTGGTTGTCTTTTATTCGTTTGATTTCGTCCATAGCCGGACTCTATGTTCATCTTGGATGATTGTATTACTTGATGATATTTGTTTGACATTGTGGCGATTGTAAGTCAAAGCTCGTATTCTATCTATTCAGTACATGAGATGACAAAGATACAACCAGTCTCGCGACAATACCAATATGCGCTTATGCCCCAAGTCGTGCCACGACACGTGTGGAGTATAGTTGCATATTGGGCATTACAACGGTTGACAAGGTCTTTCGTTTGCACAACTATGAGGAAGAGAAGAAGATGACCATGGCATCCCATGAGTTCCAAGACTATGTCCTCATTTGGTGGGAGCAATTCATTGAGCGCCGAGAAGCAGGAGGTGAACCTCCAATCACAACTTGGGATCAAATGAAGGATGTCATGAGAGCGCACTTTGTGCCAACATACTATAACCGTGACCTCTTCAAGCGACTACAAATCCTCAAGCAAGGAACAAAGAGCGTTGAAGAGTACTACAAGGAAATGGAGATCGCCATGATAAGAGCTAATGTCACGGAAGATGATGAGCAAACTATGGCACATTTCTTGAATGGACCCCCATCATCCTATCAAGAAGATCGCCGACTTCCAACCTTACTCCAACCTCATCGAGATAGTGCATCAAGCTACCAAAGCGGAGCGACAAGTGCAAGATGACTTCAAGTATGCCAAGTACTCTTCGAAGAGCTACGGCTCCAACAACCAAGCTTCAATGACTCCACCGACTTCTATCTCAACCAAACCTTCTACAAGCACCAGCGACAAGTCAAATTACACGAAAACTTTGACAGCCTCAAGTTGTCCTCCTACTACAACCAACTTCAAGCCTAGAGCTTCATCATCTACAACTCCACCAGATGAGACCATCAAGACAAGTTCCATCAAATGCTTCACATGCGGCAGCCAAGGCCACAAGTCCTTCGAGTGTACCAATGAGCGCACCATGATCCTCAACGACGACGGCACATACGACTCCATGAGTGAAGGGGAAATGGAAGCACTTGAGCATGTGGTTATGCACCGGCAAGTGAATGAAGATGACCAAGTCTTTTGTGACAATGATTCGAGCCCCGCTCTCATTTTCTCCAAGGTCTTGACCCTTCAACATCAACAAGACAAAGACCAAAGATGCCATATTTTCCACACCAAGGCAGGCATCAATGGAATGTCCGTGAAGGTCATCATCGACGAAGGAAGTTGCCACAACTTGGCAAGTGACGAGCTATGTTCCAAGCAACAATTGGTCAAGATGAAGCACCCTCGCCCCTACAATGTCCAATGGCTTAGGGACTCCGGCACCGTTCAAGTCTCCTTCAAGATTAGAGCATATCAAGACACTTTGGAGTGTGATGTGGTTTCTATGTCCGTTTGCCACCTCCTACTTGGATGACCTTGGCAATTCGACCGTGGTGCCATCCACAATGTACAAACTAATCACTATAGCTTCAAGATGAACGGGACGGAGTACGTGCTACGACCTATGTCTCCAAGCCAAGTGATCGCCGACAAGCAAGCAACCACCCATCATGGAGAAAACAGTGAGAGAGTGAACCACCAAAAAGGGAGTGAGCGCCACAAGCCCAAATTGAGTGCCTCCACGATGAGCGACAAGAAAAACTTAGTATTATTCGCTACCAAAAGAAAGATGAGAGAAGCGTGCGAGAACCCATCAAGTGTCATGCACTATGTCCTATTGTGTGAGGATGACACAACACTAACTAACACCTCTCACTCTCTACCTTTAGTGTTGTCTAATATCTTGCTGGAATTCAAGGACGTTTTTCCCGATGAGCTACATCAGGGACTACCTCCACTACGAGGCATCGAACAACACAACGACCTCATACCCGGAGCCCCTCTTCCTAACAAAGCACCTTACCGCATCAACCCTGAAGAGACTAAGGAAATACAAAGGCAATTACAACAACTCATTGCCAATGGGCATGTGCGTGAAAGTTTAAGTCCTTGTGTCGTACCGATCATACTAGTCCTAAGAAAGACGGTAGTTTTCGCATGTGTTCCGATTGTAGACCCATAAATGCTATCACCATCCACTATAGATATCCTATTCCTCGTCTTGATGACATGCTAGACGAACTTAGTGGAGCCACAATTTTCTCTAAAATTGATCTTAAAAGTAGCTAATATCAAATACGCATCCAAGAAGGTGATGAATGGAAAACCGCTTTCAAAACCAAATTTGGCTTGTATGAATGGTTGGTCATGCCAATGGGTTTATCCGAAGCACCCGGCACCTATATGTGTGTGATGCATTTTGTTCTTCGCCCATACATTGGCATATTTGTTGTGGTTTATTTTGACGATATTCTTGTGTTTAGCAAATCTCTCAAAGATCATGTCACCCATCTTAGAACCGTTTTGAAAACTCTTAGAAAAGAGTGCCTTTATGCTAATATGGACAAATGCCTTTTTGGTGTTGATAAGTTTGTTTTCTTGGGTTTTGTTGTGTCATCTAAGGGTGTTCATGTAGATGAAGCTAAAATCAATGCTATTAAAACTTGGCCACAACCAACCAACTTGCAACAACTGCGAAGTTTCCTTGACTTAGTCGGTTTCTATCGTAGATTTGTTAAGGACTTTAGCACTATTGCATCTCCTTTACATGCCTTGAGTAAGAAGAATGCACCATTTGTTTGGGGACCATCCCAAGATACCGCATTTAATGAGCTTAAGAATTTACTAACACATGCTCCTTTGCTTGCTTTACCCAATTTTGACACAACTTTTGAAGTTCATTGCGATGCTAATGGCAATGGTATAGGAGGTGTGTTAATGCAAGAGAAGCGCCCAATTGCTTACTTCAGTGAAAAACTTTCTGGAGCGCAACTCAATTATCCCATCTATGACAAAGAGGTATATGCATTAGTGCGAGTATTGCGTGAGTGGGAACACTATCTCCGCCCTCATGAATTTGTCATCCATACGGATCATGAAACGCTTAAATACCTTAAGGGTCAAACTAAATTGAATAAGCGACATGCCAAGTGGAGTGAGTTCACAGAGTCATTTCCTTATGTCATCAAGTAAATCAACGGTAAGGAAAATGTTGTGGCAGATGCTCTTTCCCGCAAATGCATGCTTGTCACTAAAATTGAATTGAATGTCATTGGCTTTAAGCACATAAAATACTTATATGTGCATGATGCTACTTTTTCTATCCCTTATGCCAAATATTTGACGCATACATCTTGGGAATGCATCAAAGATGATTATCTTATGAGAGCTAACAAACTATGTATCCCCGGGTCTTCTCTTCGTTTGTTACTTTTGCAAGAATCTCATGGAGGAGGACTTATGGGCCACTTTGGATTCAACAAGACATTTTCTACGCTCTCCAAGAACTACTTTTGGCCCAAGATGTTCCGCGACGTCTCACACTTCACCAACCGATGCTCTACATGTCGCAAAGCTAAGTCTAAAGCTAAATCGCATGGTCTATATATGACACTTCCTATTCCGTATCACCCATGGGAAGATATTAGTATGGACTTTGTGCTTGGTTTGCCTAGAACTCAAAATGGCAAAGATTCCGTGTTTGTTGTTGTGGACCGATTCTCTAAGATGGCTCATTTCAAACCATGCAACAAGATAGACGATGCTTCACATGTCGCAAATCTTTTTTGTATGGAAATCTTGCGTCTACACGGTGTGCCCAAGACTATCGTATCGGACCGTGACGTCAAGTTCCTTAGCTACTTTTGGAAGACGCTATGCGCCAAGCTCGGAATCAAGCTTTTGTTCACTTCGGCATACCATCCTCAAACTGACAGCCAAACGGAGGTCACGAACCAGACACTATCTACTCTCCTTCATGTGTTGATCAAGAAGAACATCAAGGAGTGGGAAGAGTGTTTACCCATCGCCGAGTACGCCTACAATCGAGCATGACACTCTACTACCGGCAAGTCCCCCTTTGAGGTCGTCTACGGCTTCAACCCATTGTCCCCATTGGACATTCTACCCCTACCACTACACGAGCGCATCAACATGGACACAAGTGCATGAGTGAGCTACCTCAAGAAGATGCATGAACATACAAGGCACACCATCGAACGCCAAGTACAATGACTTGCAACCAAGCTCAACATCAACAACCAACCCATCATGTTCAACATTGGAGATCTTGTATGGATACACCTTTGGAAGGAATGCTTCCCCAACGAACGTGAGTCCAAGCTACGACCACGAGCCGATGGACCCTTCAAGCTGCTCGAGCGCTACAACAACAACGCATACAAGATTGACATACTGCGTGACAAGTACTCCGTGAGCGATATCTTCAACGTTAAAGATCTCTCTCCCTGCCATGGTGACGAGGATTTCGATCCCCCCCCCCCCCCCCCCCCCCCCCCCCCCCCCCCCCCCCCCCCCCCCCCCCCCCCCCCCCCCCCCCCCCCCCCCCCCCCCCCCCCCCCCCCCCCCCCCCCCCCCCCCCCCCCCCCCCCCCCCCCCCCCCCCCCCCCCCCCCCCCCCCCCCCCCCCCCCCCCCCCCCCCCCCCCCCCCCCCCCCCCCCCCCCCCCCCCCCCCCCCCCCCCCCCCCCCCCCCCCCCACTTAGAGGGAAGCCATGGAGCAACTACACTCAACAACCAAGACGGTGAGGACATCGAGCGCAAGGACCAAGAGAAGAAGCTGCGTGAAGTTGACAGCCACCAGACGACCTGCCCCTATCGGATGTCCGACCCCTGGAAGCCTCACCAGCCAGAAGGCCAAGCCATAGAGCGCTACAGTGACCGGACGACCGACGAGGACCGAACGACTGACATGCTCCAGCCACCGGACGACCGGCCCCCACCGGAAATCTGACACCTGTGGGTCCGAGGCAAAATGCCAGAAGTCTGAGACCAACTGGACGTCCGACACCGACCGGAAATCTGGCACCAAGCCACCCGAGCCAAAACGCCGGACGTCCAACAAGTACCGGACGTCCGGACCCTTACGAGCCACCGGACGTCCGGTAGCTGTCGGACGAGACGCCTGTCTGCGCACAGAGACTAGGTCCAAGGCCCATGTACCCCTTCAACCAACTAGACTATAAATACTCCTTGTACTCCCTCTTTCTAGGGTTAGCATTGGTTTAGCTCATACTAGAGATAGAGATTTTCTCATCCATTTAGTTCTACTCCTCGGAGAGACCGCGGCTTCTTCGGAGAAGATCCATCCTTGGATTCAAGACCCCTCACTTGAAGACCCATCAAGACCTCCTCACAGAGAAGAACTACCACCTCTTGTATCGTCCTTTGTTGCGTTTGGATATTGTATCACTCTTTATGCTCATGGATCTAGCACATGTGTGATTGTTCTCGCTCATATGAGTGTTTTGCCCTCGTGTTTTCCCCTCATGTTCTTCGTAGGATTCCCTCCATTTCGTGAAAGATCGGCCCTAGGGTTTCCACCCTACATCAAATTGTAAGTAAAATCTTGTAGTGAGAGATAGATAGATAGATTAAAACACAAAAACAAATAACGGTAAATAAATTGTATCAAGGTATTTTTGGATTTTATATATGATAAAATATAGACCCGGGGGCCATAGTTTTCACTAGAGGCTTCTCTCTAGAACATAGCATATGGTAGGTAAACAAATTACTGTTCGACAATTGATAGAAAAGCATATAGTTATGACGATATTCAAGGCAATGATCATGTATATAGGCATCACGTCTGAGACAAGTAGACCGACTCCTCCCTACATCTACTACTATTACTCCACCCATCTACTACTATCCAGCATGCATCTAGAGTATTAAGTTCATAAAGAACGGATTAACGCCTTAAGCAAGACGACATGATGTAGACAAAGTAAACTCAATCAATATGAATAAACCTCATATTTTTATCGTTAATAGCAATGATATAAATACGTGTCATGTCCCTTTCTGTCATTGGGATTGAGCACCGCAAGATCAAACCCATTACAAAGAACCTCTCCCGCAAGATAATTCAGTCCAGTTGACCAAACCAAACTAGATCGGAGAGAAATATAAAGCTATAATAATCATGCATATAAGAATTCAGAAAAGACTCAAATAATATTCATGAATAATCTGATCATAAACCCACAATTCATCGGATCCCAACAAACACACCGCAAAAAAGGATTACATCGAATAAATCTCCAA
Organism: Thinopyrum obtusiflorum; assembly: GCA_036873465.1. Classification (NCBI taxonomy): domain Eukaryota; kingdom Viridiplantae; phylum Streptophyta; class Magnoliopsida; order Poales; family Poaceae; genus Thinopyrum; species Thinopyrum obtusiflorum. The sequence continues at coordinate 13,164 of JAAAWM010011761.1, read as the reverse complement.
GAACACCGAGGAGAAAATTGTATTTAAGATCAAAGAGAGAGAAGAAGCCATCTAGCTACTAGCTATGGCCCCGTGGGTTTGTGGTTAACAACTCACGCATCATTGGAAGGGCAGCAAAGTTGATGTTGAAGCCCTCTGTGATTGATTCCCCCTCTGGCAGAGTACCGGAGAAGGCCTCCAGATGGGATCACGAAAGAACAGAGGCCTGCGGCGGCATAAAAAGTGTTCCGGGTGGCTCTCTGATGTATTGTGAATATTTGGGAATTTATAGAGCTGGAATTAGGTCAAGAGGCTATGTGGCTCCGTAGGTCCTCTCCCGAAGCTTCGAGGGTCCCTTCGAGTCCAGAAAAAATCATCAAAATGTTTTGTAGCATTTGGACACCGTTTGGTACTGATTTTCTGAAAAGCCAAAAACAAGCAAAAAATAGCAACTGGAACTGGGCACTAGGTTAATAGGTTAGTCCAAAAAATGATATGTAATTGCTAATAATTGCATAATAAACATCCAAGATTTATACTATAATAGCATGGAACAAATTGGTCAAAAAATAGCATGGAACAATCAAAAAATATAGATACGTTGAAGATGTATCAGACGTCACCACTTTGATCTATGATTTATCTTCATTGTAACTTCTTTGCATACCGCAGTGTTCACTGGACACCGACGTGGCTGATGCCTCATCCTGGGCCCCGTCCATAGACAACACCCCTTGTCCTAGCAAGGGTCCAAGCCTAATCACCTTCTTCCCGAAACTTTGTTGTTGCATTCACAGAAGTGGCCGAGGAAACCACCGAGCTCACTGACGACCCGATATTGTTCAAGGTTTGACCGATAGACCCTCCACCCATGTCCGAAGCGGGTGGCAATAATAAGACCCACACCCCCAAGGTGACACCACCGACGGTCGGGAGAAACGAAGATGCCAATGAAGAGGTCAACTCCTCGGCTCACCAAGCGGAAGAGCAGCATCCTCTGCCTTCTTCCACCACTCCAACCGATCTGGCCTTGATGGTCAGGTCATCCTCCGCGCTAGCTCCTAGCGCGATGGCTCTTCCACTACCACCACCATCATTTTATGCTGCCATGCTGGAGGTGCCAAAAAAATTTGTTAGAACATACCAACATTGTATCAAGTTTAGAAGGTCTAGCCACGACGATTTTAATGATGAAAAAGATTTTTGAATCAAACCCACGGGTTGACCTTCAACACATTTTGAAATTTAAAAATGAAGATAATCTAGTATGATATCGTTTTTTCTTCTTCTAGTGTATATAAAGGGCTGTTCCTGTCCCTAAATTCAGAAATGTTCCATCTATCACAGTTCACCGTTAGTATAGTTTAAAAAACTCATTGTTAGTGTACATAAATCAATTTATATATTGTGTATAATTTGCTGAGGACTCAAAATAGCCATTGCATTTATTAGTGTATTTTGTTTTAGCGAAGACACCCAGAGGGCGTTCTATATTTGATAATTACAAATTTTCCCTCCTCCTCTTGGGTCGCTCGCGCGAGCGACTCTAGAGGCACCCAAACCTAGGCAGAGGCGGCCGATCTCCAGTCCCTCCCTGGCCGCCACCGGTGGTGGCGCCTATGACTGTCCATCAGATGTGGCGGGCGAGCGTGGCGCCTCCCAACAGCTTCCCTTCGCATGGAAGTGGGTTGTCCCCAGGGTTGCACGGGGTAGTGATGCGGATCTTCGCCGATGCACGGCGGGAGGCGTGGAAGAGTTGCGGTCCTGGCGGAGATGAGCAGTTGTGTGGTGGTGGTGGTGGACGGGCGCGTGGTGTGCTGGTGGTGGTGGCGTGAGCTATCGGCGAGGATGGGGGTAGTGCTGAGATGGCTCGGTCAGGAGGGAGTTCTTGGCGAGCAGCGAGTGGCCCGCCACCTGTGGGTCATGTGGCGAGCGCTGGTGCTCTACCGGTGGTGTCGGCCTAGGTGTTGTCCGTGGTGGGGAGGTCAGATCTGGGCCTGGTCAGGCCCGATATGAGCCCGATGTGCTAGGGTTGTTGCAAGGTCGTCCCTTGGAGCAGGTGATTGTCGTTGCGGACAGTTTTGGCCCTTGTCGAGGTGGTGGGTGGCTATTGTTCTTCATCCAGGTCAAAGGTGTTTGTTGGGCCATGTTTCTCTCTAAAGTGTTGTCTATCGGCGATCTTTGCTTTGCAGCTACGAAGGCGAGGTGTTGTGGTGGCAGCGGTGTGAGGCTACTTGGAAGATGCTACACAAATCCTTCCGGTTGTGGAGAGGTGAGGTGATCGGATGAAAAATTTCCCGGCTTTTGTCGGGCTGATGGCGATGGCACATGTGGGTGTCGCCACCATCCTTGGAGGCGTCACCGAGGTGTGCTCGCCTTATCCCGCTCTCGTTTTGACTTGGCATAGTCCCTGGGCAAAAGCCTCGATTTGTAGTTGGATTGGCACAATGGTCGCGTCCTCGATGTCGCTCCTCTGTTCGGAGCATCGTGTTTGGGGACATGGCTTGGTTCATCATTGCTCTCCTCCGGTGTATGTCATGGTCCTATTTTGATCTTTGATGATTCTATGTACGCCCATTGACAGTGTATTCCTCGCTTCAGATCAAGTCTTGCCATCCACTTGCCACCTCTCTTCGGTATTCGGGGTGAATGGTGTATCAACAAGCAAAGTCCAAGGGAGTTGGTGGTCTATGGAGGTGGCCTACTTTGGTCGAGATGCAGTGTTGTTCTTAGTTAGGATATGCCCCTTTGCTTGTAGTTTTGTTGGTCATAGGTGGCTGTATTTGGATTTTCCTGGGAGTGGTGTTCGTGCTACGCTCGTTGTTTGCCACGAGTGATAGTTTTCTTGTACTTGAAATTCTGCCTTCTATAAAGCTATGGTACGCCTAGACGTACTCTCGATTTTTTTGTGATAATTACCAAGGAAAATGGCAAGCAATACAATAGAAAGACAACAGTGCACAAAACGATCAATAAAAATGAAATTACATCAAAAATCATACTACTCCCTCAACTGATCAATAAGGCGTGCACCCATCCCAAAATTCAACTTCAACCACAAATTAGACCAATCAAACATGGGTTATATGTGATAAAACTTCTATCATTGAATTGACATTGAAAAGAAGTTTTCAATGTTGTAATTTTTAAATATCCAAAATATAAATTATTAATCTAATTTTTGGTCAAACTTGAATTTTGAAAAGTGTGCATGCCTTATTCATTGGAATGGAGTACTAGTCTTCTTTGAATGTAATCCACCTGCCAAAACATGAATATTACACTAAACCGTAGTAACCCTAAGAGACGATGCAAACGTGTAAGAGACGCATGCAAACATACTCCTATAGAAATTACGGAAATAACTGATACTACAGCAGAAACTACAACTATATGTTGCGGCCCCACACGCAGTTTTGTTTAACAAGCATCACCCTTCCTTTCTTTTCAAATGCTTCCTCGGTCAATCAACAACTTTTTTGATTCCTATTCTTATTAAACATCTGATATAGATAATGGAAACAATGAAGCAGATTCTTCATCTGTAGGTTGCAATCCGTATGATTTCTTTTCTCGATCTGTCGGCTTTCAAGACCGCATTAGCCACGACATTACGACTTTCAAGACCAATAGCCAGGTTCTAGAAACGAGATCATAAAAAGTAAAATTACACCAAAAATCATACTACCTACCTTCCTCCCTAGTAGAAGGAATAGAGGGAGAGGATTGGCGTAATGCGTTAGATGCATTATTGAGCCTCGAGGGCGAGTATATATTGAGTACAAGACTTGGAGGGCAAGATGCCTCCTAGAGATAAGATGGAAACAATTCCTATCTAATCCCGGACAATCTCTAAATACCAAATATATCTCTACCATCCCCCCATAGTCGTAGTGGTATCATTGCAAACAATAGGAGCATTGTGGATGGTCACACTGGAGAGAGTAGCAGCCGACGGCTGACATCCCCACCGCAGTCATGGTGGGAGTGGCGTGGACGATGTCGCGTCGCGGATGCGTTAACTATAGAGGAAGCCGACGAGTTGCTCAAGCGAGGTGATATCCCTTTGTGCCATTGTCAATGGAGTCGAGAGCATAGGGTGGTGTAGCCGTGGTAGAGCTAGCCGGGCGAAGGATGCTTTGGTCGATGTTGAGTCGGGGTGGCCGGTGTTGAGCAGGTCGTCGTGGTGTTGAGCAGGTCATCGTGGAGCCGCAGGCGCAAGGATGCACCGAGTTAGTCATAGGCGCATTGGTGTGGAAGTAGTGCTGAGACGAGAAAAAGACGGTGTTGACAAGGCATCGTGCCGGGTTTCCCAAGTCCGAGGACATGTCATGTACGATAACGAATCAAGATATCCTCTTGTCCCAGTATAAATAATAGTTATTTGTTGTTCCACTAGGAGAGCGTTTGCCTAGGATTGTTTAAGCAATTCCCTTAATCGTCGACCCCTTGCCAATTGATTCTAACTTGTTTTATCGAGAGAAGAGGCGAATTGTGCAAAGGCTTGTAACTCTACGAATTAAGCTAGTTCCAATTTTGATTTTCCAGCTACTTGTTTCATGGCTTTAACCATGCATCGGTGTTGCCAGCACCGGGCATGTGTAGACGGATGAAGTCGATGTTTGAGGAGCCGCACCAGGCTTGCCAGGCCCGGGGACACGTCATGGACGAAGGTACGCGTCGGTGTTGCCAGCACCGGGCATGCGTAGACAGGAACCAACACAAGGAGTACACCATGTCAAGGGGGCTGGCAGAGAAGGACTCGATGGCGGTTGTGGCTCGAATGGGCATGAGGCCGATGTCGCCTGCGGTGGTCGGAGTAGATGAAGTGGTCGAGTGAGATCACGGTGATACTGGTGATGAACTGGTGCTGGACAAATATGAAGAGGTGGACGCCGGCTGCGGCGCCTAAGGAGGTAGCAGTGACAGCGGAGGAAGAAGAGCGGCGACGGCTGCCTGACGGCGGTGGCAGCTAGGTTACGAGTGCGGCAGCGGTTTAAAAGTGCAACTAATCCCCGGGTGGTTTTGGTAATTCATCAGAATATATAGCTCATTGAACTAATATCCATTCAAGATAAATATTTCAGGATGTTCAATGATTGGCATGGCATGGACTAGAGATGTGGACCCCTAAATACTAAGCACAAAGATTGGCAAAAGCTCAAGACTCTTCATGTTTATTTTAGTGATCCAAGATCACATTGAGTCCATAGGAAAGCCAATACTATTAAAAGGGGATGAGGTGTTGCTTAATGGCTTACTTGCTCAAGTGCTTATTGATATTGCCCCAAAACCCTCAGCCACTTTCTCCATCCAAATATGTCCAAACCCTAAACTCCAACTCAGCCCCACCGATTCTTTCTATCCAGAGCCACGGAGTTCATATGACATAGCCACTACCAGAAACCCTAGCAGTTCGGTCTCACCGATACGGATCTCGGTCTCACCGAGATGGCCTTGCCAACTCCGTTTTATCAGTTGCAATTATTTCGGTCTCACATAAATAGCAATCGGTCTCACCGAGATGGCTTGACCAACTCTCTGTTGCCTTATTGCTTCACTTTGGTCTCACCGAGTTGATGCAATCGGCGCCACTGAGACGTGGTTTGCCCTAAGCACTAGCACATTCGTCCCACCGAGTTGTTCCAGTCGGTCCCTATCGGCGTTCTAGGAACGGGAGTCCCCAGACTTGCCTGCCTGCGGCCCATGGCGTGGCTGTGCTAGCAGGCCTGTACGGCCCATCTTCATCAACAAGGCATTCAAGACCCTCACGAGGTAGACGACACAAGACCTCCTCAGGAGCAGCCTCACCAGGCAGGCTCGCGAGGGGCGGTGAGATCAAGGCATGGCAAACCTCACGAGGCTCTCGTGACATGAGCCATGACGATCAAGATCAGGCTGGCGCCAGGCGGGCGCCAGCGCGCGCAGCGTCCTTGTTTCCTCTTTGGTGCTAAAGGCGCAAGCGCAGGCGCGGAGTACCGAGGCGTCAAGCAAAGGTTTCCATATCAGTGCACAAAGACCAAGACCAGCAGGATGGCAAGATGGAGGTCACCATGGAGCCCAAGGCGGCGTCACCACCAGAGCCTTTTGCAGGCGAAGACCGGTTTTGTCAGGATAAGCTGTACTAGCTGTCCCCTTTCAAATTGGCCGTTGTTGGGTCCCTTCCCGCTCAATATTTGGGAAGAGGACCAGGGCCTATATAAGTAGAACTAGCCACCAGAGTAGAGGCATCTGATCCAGGGGCATCTCGCCCGATCCTTAGCCACACACCGAGCACAAGAACACCTCAACCTCAGGAGGATGTTCTTCCCCTTGTACTGTTCATCATTAGCCCAAGAGGCAATCCACCACCACCACACTGGAGTAGGGTATTACACCACAATGGTGGCCCGAACCAGTATAAACCTCGTGTCTTTGTGATTGTGAGTTCGTCGAGCTTGATCTTGAGATCTTAGCTAGTTAGGACGCGGATCGGTAGGAGGGAGAGAACTTCGCGCGCACCCCAGAGTTCAAACCTTAAGGGTTTTGCCGGAACCCGTGATCCGACATTTGGCGCGCCAGGTAGGGGTGCGCCGTAGCCTCCCTTCCGTCAATCTGCGCTCCATCACTCCGTCGTCTCCATGGCGGACGCTCGCCGTGCTCGTGCTGAGCGCCGGGCTGCCCTTGCCACCCGCGTCGCTCAGACGGCTCCCGTCGGCGGGCCACCTCATCGTTCTCCATCGCCTGCCGCCAACGCCGCCACCGGCCCGGCGGGGAACGAGCAGCAAGCATCCTCGCTGCACCCCTCGGTGCGGCGGGACGGCCGCACCGCCACTCCATCGCTGACCCCGGCCGGTTCTTCATCCCATGCACATCGTGCTCCCATGGACGCGCGGGCCACGCTCCTCATGGCGCACAAGCTCCTGCGCTACCGCCCGGTCAACGAACTCTACGAGGACTGGCTCGACCGCAATGCCGAGCTTGTCCGCGCCACAGGGGGCTCCCCTACGCCGTCCCTCTCTCCGCCTCACCCCCCACCAGCTACAGGTGACGTAGCTCACGGAGCACCTCCGCCACCTCTGCCCCAAGACGGCGCCCTGGCGCCAAGGCGCGCGCCTCCACGGCGCGACCCACCGCGTCCGGCGCCCGCGCGTGAAGAAAGAAGCTGCCAAGAAGTTCCTCAGTCGCAAGAGAACGCTCCGCCACTCCTCGCCCCGCCGCCCCAGGATCGTCTGCTGCGGCAGGGCCCCGCGCCGCTTGCTGTGGCGGCACATGAGCATCAAGACCAAGCTCCGCCCCCAAGACGGGCCCCGGTGACCACAGCCGACTGCCGCGCCTTCACCCCCGAGCTGCGTAGCGTCGCCTGGCCGGGCAAGTTCAAGCCGGATCTGCCTCCTCGCTACGACGGCACCCTCGACCCCGTGGAGTTCTTGCAGCTCTACGAGCTGAGCATCGAGGTGGCCAACGGCGACGAGAAGGTCATGGAGAATTGGTTTCCCATGGCTCTCAAGGACGGTGCCCGCTCCTGGCTCCTGAACCTGCCACCGGGCTCGATCTCCTCCTGGGACGAGATGCGCGATCGCTTCGTCGCCAACTTCCAGGGCACTCGCGACCGCCCACCGGCCACGGGAGACCTGCGTCGCGTCAAGCAACAACCAGGAGAGACCCTCCAGAAGTACATCCAGCGCTTCAACAACGTTCGGCTCAAGATCCCCAAGGTGACGGACGAGGCTGTCATCTCTGCGTTCTCTGATGGCGTCCGCGATGTCAAGATGAAGGAGGAGCTCGCTATCCATGAGGAGCTGTGCACATCTCAGGAGCTGTTCAACCTGGCGACCAAGTGCGCAAGAGTTGAGGAAGGGCGCCTCTCCCTCCTTGAGCTCCCGGCTGCGGACACGGAGGAGAAGAAAGCCAAGGCCAAGGACGTGAAGCGTAAGGGAGCAGCCGTGCTTGCGGCGGAACCAGACACCAAGCGCGGCAGAGACCAGCTCAAGTCATCCAAGAGCAGCCGACCATTCTGCGCCTTCCACAACCTGCACACCCACAACACCAATGACTGTCAAGAGCTCAGAGCCATTCGAGAAGGACGCTTCGGTCGACGCCTCGAGCGCAACGACCGGCGCTACGGCCGGGGAGGAGGACGTGGTGGCGGATGCTGGGACGACCATGGCCCACGCCAGGAGTGGCGCGACCGACCTCGTGAGGACCGCTGGCAGGATCAGCCTCGCGAGGGCGCCTGGAGGGACCAGCCTCGTGAGGATCGCCCCCAGGGCAACGCCGGTCTTCCCCCACTACCGCCACCGCCAAGAAGGAATGACGACCACCATCAAGATGAGGGGGCTGGGGGCTTCCAGGAGCCGCGTGCTATCACCTGCATCTTGAGTGGAGCTCAAGCCCCAGCCTCACAGCGTATCTTCAAACAATTTGCTCGTGAGAAGTGAATGCAGTCCTCCCCAAGCTCGAGGCCACGCGCCCGCTCAGATGGTCCCAATGCCCCATCATGTTCAATTCGGCAGATCAGCTCAAGTGCGCAGCTACCGCTGGCGCCCTCCCAATGCTTTGTTCACCAGTCATCAGCAACGTGCAAGTTACCAAGACTCTCATCGACGGTGGCGCGGGGCTCAACGTCCTGTCCGTCGACACGTTCGACAACCTCCAGGTGCCATACCCCCCCCCCCCCCCCCCCCCCCCCCCCCCCCCCCCCCCCCCCCCCCCCCCCCCCCCCCCCCCCCCCCCCCCCCCCCCCCCCCCCCCCCCCCCCCCCCCCCCCCCCCCCCCCCCCCCCCCCCCCCCCCCCCCCCCCCCCCCCCCCCCCCCCCCCCCCCCCCCCCCCCCCCCCCCCCCCCCCCCCCCCCCCCCCCCCCCCCCCCCCCCCCCCCCCCCCCCCCCCCCCCCCCCCCCCCCCCCCCCCCCCCCCCCCCCCCCCCCCCCCCCCCCCCCCCCCCCCCCCCCCCCCCCCCCCCCCCCCCCCCCCCCCCCCCCCCCCCCCCCCCCCCCCCCCCCCCCCCCCCCCCCCCCCCCCCCCCCCCCCCCCCCCCCCCCCCCCCCCCCCCCCCCCCCCCCCCCCCCCCCCCCCCCCCCCCCCCCCCCCCCCCCCCCCCCCCCCCCCCCCCCCCCCCCCCCCCCCCCCCCCCCCCCCCCCCCCCCCCCCCCCCCCCCCCCCCCCCCCCCCCCCCCCCCCCCCCCCCCCCCCCCCCCCCCCCCCCCCCCCCCCCCCCCCCCCCCCCCCCCCCCCCCCCCCCCCCCCCCCCCCCCCCCCCCCCCCCCCCCCCCCCCCCCCCCCCCCCCCCCCCCCCCCCCCCCCCCCCCCCCCCCCCCCCCCCCCCCCCCCCCCCCCCCCCCCCCCCCCCCCCCCCCCCCCCCCCCCCCCCCCCCCCCCCCCCCCCCCCCCCCCCCCCCCCCCCCCCCCCCCCCCCCCCCCCCCCCCCCCCCCCCCCCCCCCCCCCCCCCCCCCCCCCCCCCCCCCCCCCCCCCCCCCCCCCCCCCCCCCCCCCCCCCCCCCCCCCCCCCCCCCCCCCCCCCCCCCCCCCCCCCCCCCCCCCCCCCCCCCCCCCCCCCCCCCCCCCCCCCCCCCCCCCCCCCCCCCCCCCCCCCCCCCCCCCCCCCCCCCCCCCCCCCCCCCCCCCCCCCCCCCCCCCCCCCCCCCCCCCCCCCCCCCCCCCCCCCCCCCCCCCCCCCCCCCCCCCCCCCCCCCCCCCCCCCCCCCCCCCCCCCCCCCCCCCCCCCCCCCCCCCCCCCCCCCCCCCCCCCCCCCCCCCCCCCCCCCCCCCCCCCCCCCCCCCCCCCCCCCCCCCCCCCCCCCCCCCCCCCCCCCCCCCCCCCCCCCCCCCCCCCCCCCCCCCCCCCCCCCCCCCCCCCCCCCCCCCCCCCCCCCCCCCCCCCCCCCCCCCCCCCCCCCCCCCCCCCCCCCCCCCCCCCCCCCCCCCCCCCCCCCCCCCCCCCCCCCCCCCCCCCCCCCCCCCCCCCCCCCCCCCCCCCCCCCCCCCCCCCCCCCCCCCCCCCCCCCCCCCCCCCCCCCCCCCCCCCCCCCCCCCCCCCCCCCCCCCCCCCCCCCCCCCCCCCCCCCCCCCCCCCCCCCCCCCCCCCCCCCCCCCCCCCCCCCCCCCCCCCCCCCCCCCCCCCCCCCCCCCCCCCCCCCCCCCCCCCCCCCCCCCCCCCCCCCCCCCCCCCCCCCCCCCCCCCCCCCCCCCCCCCCCCCCCCCCCCCCCCCCCCCCCCCCCCCCCCCCCCCCCCCCCCCCCCCCCCCCCCCCCCCCCCCCCCCCCCCCCCCGCATATTATTTCATACATGTCACTCTTGATTCATTGCCCATCCCGGTACACCGCTGGAGGCATTCATATAGAGTCATACTTTGTTCTAGTATCGAGTTGTAATCATTGAGTTGTAAATAAATAGAAGTGTGATGATCATCATTCATAGAGCATTGTCCCAAAAAAAAGAAAAAAAAAGAGAAAGGCCAAAAAAAAGGAAAGGCCAAAAAAAAAGAAAGAAAATAAAAAGGGGCAATGCTACTATCCTTTTTCCACACTTGTGCTTCAAAGTAGCACCATGATCTTTATAATAGAGAGTCTTTTGTTTTATCACTTTCATATACTAGTGGGAATTTTTTCATTATAGAACTTGGCTTGTATATTCCAACAATGGGCTTCCTCAAATGCCCTAGGTCTTCGTGAGCAAGCAAGTTGGATGCACATCCACTTAGTTTCTTTTGTTGAGCTTTCATACATTTATAGCTCTAGTGCATCCGTTGCATGGCAATCCCTACTCCTTGCATTGACATCAATTGATGGGCATCTCCCTAGCCCGTTGATTAGCCGCGTCAATGTGAGACTTTCTCCTTTTTTGTCTTCTCCACATAACCCCCATCATCGTATTCTATTCCACCCATAGTGCTATATCCATGGCTCACGCTCATATATTGCGCCCCCCCCCCCCCCCCCCCCCCCCCCCCCCCCCCCCCCCCCCCCCCCCCCCCCCCCCCCCCCCCCCCCCCCCCCCCCCCCCCCCCCCCCCCCCCCCCCCCCCCCCCCCCCCCCCCCCCCCCCCCCCCCCCCCCCCCCCCCCCCCCCCCCCCCCCCCCCCCCCCCCCCCCCCCCCCCCCCCCCCCCCCCCCCCCCCCCCCCCCCCCCCCCCCCCCCCCCCCCCCCCCCCCCCCCCCCCCCCCCCCCCCCCCCCCCCCCCCCCCCCCCCCCCCCCCCCCCCCCCCCCCCCCCCCCCCCCCCCCCCCCCCCCCCCCCCCCCCCCCCCCCCCCCCCCCCCCCCCCCCCCCCCCCCCCCCCCCCCCCCCCCCCCCCCCCCCCCCCCCCCCCCCCCCCCCCCCCCCCCCCCCCCCCCCCCCCCCCCCCCCCCCCCCCCCCCCCCCCCCCCCCCCCCCCCCCCCCCCCCCCCCCCCCCCCCCCCCCCCCCCCCCCCCCCCCCCCCCCCCCCCCCCCCCCCCCCCCCCCCCCCCCCCCCCCCCCCCCCCCCCCCCCCCCCCCCCCCCCCCCCCCCCCCCCCCCCCCCCCCCCCCCCCCCCCCCCCCCCCCCCCCCCCCCCCCCCCCCCCCCCCCCCCCCCCCCCCCCCCCCCCCCCCCCCCCCCCCCCCCCCCCCCCCCCCCCCCCCCCCCCCCCCCCCCCCCCCCCCCCCCCCCCCCCCCCCCCCCCCCCCCCCCCCCCCCCCCCCCCCCCCCCCCCCCCCCCCCCCCCCCCCCCCCCCCCCCCCCCCCCCCCCCCCCCCCCCCCCCCCCCCCCCCCCCCCCCCCCCCCCCCCCCCCCCCCCCCCCCCCCCCCCCCCCCCCCCCCCCCCCCCCCCCCCCCCCCCCCCCCCCCCCCCCCCCCCCCCCCCCCCCCCCCCCCCCCCCCCCCCCCCCCCCCCCCCCCCCCCCCCCCCCCCCCCCCCCCCCCCCCCCCCCCCCCCCCCCCCCCCCCCCCCCCCCCCCCCCCCCCCCCCCCCCCCCCCCCCCCCCCCCCCCCCCCCCCCCCCCCCCCCCCCCCCCCCCCCCCCCCCCCCCCCCCCCCCCCCCCCCCCCCCCCCCCCCCCCCCCCCCCCCCCCCCCCCCCCCCCCCCCCCCCCCCCCCCCCCCCCCCCCCCCCCCCCCCCCCCCCCCCCCCCCCCCCCCCCCCCCCCCCCCCCCCCCCCCCCCCCCCCCCCCCCCCCCCCCCCCCCCCCCCCCCCCCCCCCCCCCCCCCCCCCCCCCCCCCCCCCCCCCCCCCCCCCCCCCCCCCCCCCCCCCCCCCCCCCCCCCCCCCCCCCCCCCCCCCCCCCCCCCCCCCCCCCCCCCCCCCCCCCCCCCCCCCCCCCCCCCCCCCCCCCCCCCCCCCCCCCCCCCCCCCCCCCCCCCCCCCCCCCCCCCCCCCCCCCCCCCCCCCCCCCCCCCCCCCCCCCCCCCCCCCCCCCCCCCCCCCCCCCCCCCCCCCCCCCCCCCCCCCCCCCCCCCCCCCCCCCCCCCCCCCCCCCCCCCCCCCCCCCCCCCCCCCCCCCCCCCCCCCCCCCCCCCCCCCCCCCCCCCCCCCCCCCCCCCCCCCCAAAACAGAAACTGGCACTGGGCTCTAGGTTAATAACTTAGTGCCAAAAATAATATAAAATAGCATATTAATGCATATAAAACATCCAAAATAGATAATATAATAGCATGGAACAATAAAAAATTATAGATACATTGGAGACGTATCAAGCATCCCCAAGCGTAATTCCTACTCGTCCTCTAGTAGGTGAATGATAAAAACAGAATTTTTGATGTGGAATGTTACCTAACATATTTATCCATGTAATCTTCTTTATTGTGTCATGAATATTCAGATCCATAAGATTCAAAACAAAATTTTAATATTGACATAAAAACAATAATACTTCAAGCATACTAATAAATCAATCATGTCTTCTCAAAATAACATGGCCAAAGAAAGTTATCCCTACAAATCATATAGTCTGGCTATGCTCCATCTTCGTGACACAAAGTATTTAATCATGCACAACCCCGATGACAAGCCAAGCAATTGTTTCATACTTTTGATGTTCTCAAACTTTTTCAACTTTCATGCAAAACATGAGCATGAGCCATGGATATAGCCCTATAGGTGGAATAGAATATGGTGGTTTTGGAGAAGACCAAAAGGAAGAGATAGTCTCACATCAACTAGGCGTAACAATGGGCTATGGAGATGCCCATCAATATATATCAATGTGAGTGAGTAGGGATTGCCATGCAACGGATGCACTAGAGCTATA
>JAAAWM010011760.1:0-102557 GCA_036873465.1 Thinopyrum obtusiflorum | reverse complement strand
TACTAGCCACAAACCCAAAAAACGCCATGGGTTCACTTGTGTCCGTACCTTGTAGTACCTTGTCTATCGTGTTTAGTAACTTGCTGTATTTACCCGCAAAAATAAAATAACTTACTGTATTTACTTAGGGATGTACGTATGTATGTTCTGTCGGCCCGTCAGGCTGATGTTTTTTTGTCACCGTTAATTAATCTGCAGCTTGAAGACAAATGCTGCCGTCATTAACGCGCTAGATTCCCTTCTTTTCCTTTATATATGGAACTTTGCTTCCATACACCCGTTGAAAAGTTTACGGATTTCGATGCGAACTAAAAATGGAGATTAGAAAGTACCCCTCCAATCAAAGGACAGTATACTCTTTTCTATCCAAATCAATCTATTCAATTTTTTTTATCTGCAAGCTGATATGTTGATAGCCTTTTTTTTTAAAGTAACTTTAAGATTCGTGCAAATTTTTAAGGAGGGTGTACCGAAGCAAAACTCATATATGATGAAGAAAGACAGGAATATTCTTTTCCAAGTTACAGTGTGTGTGAGACCAACTGCAGGCTGAAAGTACTCATTTTTCGTATTTCAATTTCTCCGTCATCGTATCACGTTGTGTATGGACAGACGATGGTGGATACCATAATACTGAGAGGGCCCGGAGAGAATCTCTCCATCATCGGAGCAGGAAATTCGAGTATTGAACTGTCGAGTTCTTACACAAACTTTTCTGATGTACCCAAATGGTATTGTTATGATTACCCATTTACAGGTAATGTTCGACAACCCCAAAGTAATATTCCGGCCTGAAGGTACACACCATTCTCCTGATCTAAGGACGTGAGTATACGTTAACACTTGACATGATTTACTGATAACTAAGTGACGATGTGATCTCGTAATATATCACGAGTTGGGTCTATCCAATACCATTGATTTGCTAGCAACGTGTTCTCATTGTTGATGGCATCTTTGTTATTTTAACAATGTCCTATGATCAGGAAAACAAGATCATCATGCAACATGGACTACTTTGTATGTATGTTTCAACACATGTAACTGAGTTTTTCTCTTAATCTCACATTCAAGAACCATTTCAATTATAGCACAAAAATATAAACATTAATTATGAACATACAAATAATAAAATAATACATTATTATTTTCTCTAGGGCACATTTTCAACAATTTACCACCCGACAAACCTAATAAACTATCTCAAAAAGACATGGTACATTAATTTATCGAGCGGTAAACATGGTAAGCCATCTCAAAAAGACTCCGTGCATTAATTAACCAAGCGTAAGCTATATAAAAAAGGTCTCGTTCATTAATTTGTCCAAACTTATCTTTGCTTTAGCAGTTATAACACAATTAATATTTGGACGTGACTAACTTCCGGACGGCAGGAATTTAACGATTGGTGCGGACGATCGAGTATTGAGTATTGATGCATCGAGTGTACGCAGCCTGATTCTTTTACGTAAACTCCACCTCCCTTTTACCACATATATGCATGCATGCAGAAAAAGACAAAATTAATGATGTCATTCTAGATTCCTTTTAATTTCGAAATCAAAATGTTTTGTAGCTCAAACCGTCGCCCCGATTGAAAAACCGTCTTCACGTAAAAGATTCGTCGCGACGAGACCTTCGAAACTAGATCCCATGTTGTTATGTTTCGTCGAAAAAAAATTCGGGTCAAAAGTTATCCTCCTCCGTTATAATAGAATTCAGCAGATCCAACACCGGGCCTGCATTAAGGTTAGGATCTGCTGTAAATATACCCTGAAAATACTCATTGGCCATCTTACCCATCGTGGCAAAATCTAAATGAATAGCACCAATACTATCCTTCAATTCTCTGATTTTATTTTTCCTTGCCCGCCACACTGCTTTACTTTGAAAATACTTTGTGTTCCTGTCACCTTCTTTTAGCCAAGTGATCCGGGACCTTTGCATCCATAGCATTTCCTCCTGATATAGCAACTCATTCATCTTGTCAGTGACTCTTCTGATATCCTGCCTGTCCGCATTCATATGCATTAATTCTTCCAACTGTGTACGAGATTTTGCTAACTCTCTTGTAACATTACCAAATTTCTTACTCCATAACCTTAGGGCGGTCATTGTTTTAGAGAGAGCATTCTGAAGCTCAGCCACATCATGGATAATTCCTACAGAATCCCACGCCTCCTTTATAACATATGGTAGGCTTTCATCCCTTTCCCAAAAAACTTCATACCTCCGGCTGCGCCCCCCGGTCAGACCAGGGTCAGGTGATCCTTTGAGCAGCAGCGCTACATGATCAGAGCAAGGGGAAGGCACGTGCGTGACCTGCGCAAAGGCAAACATGTTTCTCCATGGAGCAGAAGCAACGGCCCGATCAAGCCTGACTCTAACATTTGCTGCCCCGGCCCTCATATTGTCATAAGTGTGAGGTACCCCAGAGAAACCGAGGTCCACTAACTCGCAAACCTCCAGTGTATCTCGGAACGCTAGCATCTGAACTTCGGCTCTTGGCGTCGCAGACATGTGCTCAAAGCTCCATAGAGCCTCATTAAAATCTCCTATGACAAGCCACGGGAGATCATTTACTGTTTTCAGATTCTGCGATTTTGTCCACATCAAGTGACGATTCTCCACGCGTGGCTCACCGTACACGCATGTTAGACGCCACTGATCAGCATCGTCTCGTAAATGAACGAGTACATCGATGAATCTCTCCTCCTTATCCAACACAGTAACTGAGCATGATTCATGCCAATATAGTGCTAACCCACCGCTCAATCCATCACTATCAACTCCTGTAAAGCCTTTCAGGCCCAAACGATTCCTGATCCTTTTCATCTTACTCTCCTTCTGTCTAGTCTCACATAAGAACACGAACGTGGGGGAATGTGACTGAGATAAAGTCACTAGTTCACGAACTGTCCGGGTATTCCCCCCTCCCCGGCAGTTCCAGCTCAAGAGATTCATTGGGGCTGGCGGTCCTCCGCTAGGGAGGCCGCCCCAATATTCATGTCATTGTCGTTTTCCAGCTCCTCCCCTATAGCTCCTTGACGCCTTCTCTTTACTTTAGGATCCTTCCCGGGAGTGCCAGCACTACCCCCATGAGTTTCAGCTGATGTACCATGTTCCAACAGCAAAACAGTTCCTGCCACCTTGCCGGCTAAATTTGGGACAGCTTGCCCCCGAATATTAACAGACCCATCCGCACTAATAAGGCGCTTATGAGCAGACCTATCTTCCTCCTCAGTCCCGACATAGGACTGCTGCTCAAAGTCCATATCCGAAGGCCCCCCTACCCCTGTCTCAGGGGTATTATCTGCCTTATTTCCCGCAAAAGGAACCATGGCCATATTGCTGGAATCGTCATTCTCAGTAGTCGCCTCTGGGGTAGCACCAGATGTACTATCCTCAGCTGCTCTCTTGCCCAAGATATTATCCGGACCACTATTTTTCTCCAAATTCTGGCTAACTTGAGCGAGTTCTTCTCCTGTGTTACCTGCGTGTACTACCCAGTGGCGGACCTACAGGGTGTCCAGGGTGGGCCGCGGCCCACCCTGGGATTTTCAGACGGCCTATATACCTATACATATGAATTCAGCCCAATTACAGATCCAGCCATCCAGGAGCCCATCCAGCCAGTTACTCGCCTCTCGTCCCGACGCCCTAGCGCAGGCGCAGTCCCGACCCCGACCCGACCTGTTCTGCCCCCGCGCAGCGCCCCAGCCGCCAGCCGCCTCGCCGTTCCCCGCCACCGCCCGCCGGTCGCGCCCCCGCCGCCGGTCGACCTGTTCTCCTCCGGATCCGGTCCTCCCATCCCCCACCCCACCCGCCCGCGGCGGCGCGGCCCGCCCCTGCGCCTCTGCTCCAGCGCGCGGCTGCGCCCCTGCGGCTGCAGCCAGCGGCCAGTGCCCCAGCGGCCCAGCCCTCGCGGCCTCCCTGGCTCCCTGCAGCAGAGTGCTAGCCTGCTAGGTAATTTAGGATTTCTGTTTCTGAGTGCCCCGGCCAGCGCTTCCTTGCTGAAACTGAAAGAGCAATTCCCAAAACATATATGATCCCTAATCTCTAGACGTGCAAAAGCCTAGAGTGTAGCTGCTGTAAGATTTTTTAGATGCACCACTTAGCTGAATCTGTTGCAGAATTTGTCTGAATTCGTCCATGCGTATACAGATTAAAATTTGGTCCATGGTGCCATGCGTATACAGAGTGTTAAAATTTGGTCCATGGTCGTTAACATCTTCAGTCAGTCAAATAAGGGCTGTATATGTGCAAAATCATTACATGAAGAACATATACATAATTCTGCAAATCATTTAGGCCTCAATTAACTATATTGATAGATAGTTGTTTTCTTGCAGATTTGTTGTAAAATGAAGAGGGGCGGAGACATTGTTTCTCTTTTCCAGAAAGAAGCGATGAGGATAGGGAAGAAAAAGAAGACGGTGAATATGCCGGATGTGGCCGAAGAGGAAACTGGAGAACTTGTGTGTATGCCGGTTGTGATCGAAGAGCAAACTAAAGAACCAACATTGTCTATGTCGAATGTGACCATAGAGCAAACTGAAGATGCGTCACCGCCGTCACCACCGGTTTATGATTTCAGTCGTCTTAAACATGATCCCGGAGAAAGGAGACCCATTGCAAGTTATCCTGTCAATGATCAAGACTCAGTTCGAAGAGCATATATCCTTAAAAAGCCATTCAAACCTTATGCACATGACTTTGAAAAAAGACCAATTGGGAGTAGAGAACGTTTGTTCAATCCTTTATGACTTCATAATCATAGTTGGCTTGAATATAGTATCAAGAAGGAATCTGCATTTTGCTTTGTATGTTACTTGTTCAAAGAGAAAAAAAACTAGTGGTAAGGGAACTAATGCATTTACTGATGGTGGTTGGAGGAATTGGAATAGAGAGGATGCTCTTCTTAAGCATGTTGGTTGTGTAACAAGTGTGCACAATGCAGCTCAAGAGAGATATAGTCAAGAACAAGTTGAGAAATAAGATGGGTGATAGTCTTTTGGATGATTGCCTAGTCACATATATTGAGAGGGATGCTTTCTCCGAGGTGCATGAAGATGATATAATTGATACCTTCATGACAATGCATAAGCGTAGGCCGGAAACATAGTCTTTTGAACTTCTCAAGGTATGTCTATGGTCCATGTAGTATGTACTATGTAGGCTTCTTTATGCAAAACTTAGTCTTAATTGAGAATTCTAGTGTGTTTGCAAGACCATATTAATCTATTTCTATGTGGTACTGAGAACTAGTTAGAACGTTCACATGTCAAATTTCTTGTCAAATTTTTTTTTAGGGGCGGACCACCCTGATGTGAAAAGCTAGCTCCGCCACTGGTACTACCCCACCATGGAAAGCATAGTTGTGTCGCCAAAAAACAGGACC
The DNA here is from genome assembly GCA_036873465.1 of Thinopyrum obtusiflorum. Taxonomy (NCBI): domain Eukaryota; kingdom Viridiplantae; phylum Streptophyta; class Magnoliopsida; order Poales; family Poaceae; genus Thinopyrum; species Thinopyrum obtusiflorum. The sequence goes on along the minus strand of JAAAWM010011760.1, from coordinate 97,156 downwards.
AGTGCCTCCACTGTTTTCCTCCTCAGTTTGATTGTACTGCATGTTCTGTCCACGCCCCCGGAGAGGACCTCGACCGAATCCCCTGCCACGTCCATTATAGCTGTCTTCTCCATTCCTTTGCCGATCGTTACCGCGACCACCTCGGCCGCTGCCTCCACCTCTTCTTGATGCAAGCAAAAAACTACCCCACTCGAACTTTGTCTCATCATGCTCTCCAGAACCACACTCTTCGTGCCAGTGCCCCAGCAAGCCACACGCATTACAGAAGGTGGGTAGTTTCTCAAATTTCACTAAATACTTCTCAGTTTCACCCCCCTTTGTAATACCAACAGCCCGAGTCAGCTTTTTATTGACATCAAGTTTCACTCTGACCCTAATGTACTCACCAACGAATCCGTTAGGAAGGGTAACCTGAACCTCTTGCACCTCTCCAATTCGACTCGCCAGGTTTTCCAAGGCCTTCGTACTTTTTAGAACTCCGTCTGGTAGCTTATGAATTTGGCACCATGTTTCTAGTTTGTCCAATCTGACTTTTTCTGGATTTGAGAACCCGTCATATTCAACTAGAATCAGCGCTGCACCATGGAAATCCCAGGGCCGTTGATGCAATGCCTTGTTCCAATCAGCCAGGCAATTAAACTGTATTGAGAAAAGGTTCGCATTGTTTCTCCTCCATACCACTGATTGGGCAGGGTTCCATGCTGCCCTCATGTCCGCGATCAGTGCGCTTTGGCTGAAATTTTTACCTGTTAACAGTCTCCCCAACGCTAGCCACTTTGGCTTGATCTCCTCCACATCTATCTCATCTTCCCATACCAAGTCATCAGCTTCTTCGTCATGTAGATTCAGCCTTTCCAACAGCTTGCTAGCATCTTCCATCTGGCTCCCCGATCCACTTCCTTCTCCTGATGTCGCCATGCAAACGAGTCCCAGCCCTAGATCGAAACGTAGTCACTTCACCCAACCAAGGCCGGGTAGGCGACCCAGTCGCCCCCTGTATCAGCCCGAGGAGAGGAAGGAGACGTACGTACGAGGGGAAGGGGGGATTCAATCGTCAAATCTCCTGAAAGAAACAAGGTAACTCACGGCGGCGGCGGCGTCACCGCCGGAGGACTATCGAACCCTAGGTGCGAGACCTAGGGGAAAAGTAAAACACCTATCCGTTTAATTTCTTTTAGTGCAAATAATTTTCAACTGGATTGTAACAAGACTATTTGATATTATTTTTAATACGATTGGGTTGTAATAAGACTATTTCGTACGTGCAACTATTGCCATTTTTAATTTCAGATATTTGTTATATTCTCGAACAGACCAGATGCGACCGAAATGCGGCCGTGCGCATCCACAAATCCAGGCGAACACGACTTCATTGTCACCCCAAACCGACGAATGCGTTGGAGTTGCCCTTATCCGCTGACACAGAGCGTACGGACGCACTGGAGCGGCACTGGGCCGCACTGTGATAGTGACTGAAAGACTACGTGTGCTGTACTGTGTGTGCAGTACCTATCTGAACGGAATGGATTCCAGTGGAATATGCGCATGCGGGCGGGTTTTACGTACGTACTGTATGGCTGTATAGCATGCCAAACCCAGAAGACGCGTAGATCGAAATGCAGAATACCATACGGTGAAGCTTGGTGACCTCTTTTTTTTTCTCCTTCTTTTTGCTGGTGGCACCTGCAGCATGCACGCAATGCAGCCCGCATGCCATGGTGCTTGCTGACTCACCGGCTCGTGCATGTGCACGTGCGTGCCGCAACCACGCCTCCGATTTGGATCTGCGAGCCCGAGACCACCAAACGCATGCATGATGCGAGGTGCGCGCTTGGTCTGGTCGTCTCTCGGTCGATCCGGTCGTTTGCTTAAGTCGTTTTCCTGTTAATTTAATACTCCGTATAATTGATTATATAATTACTACTGGCGACTCTCTGAGGATAATTAAGCCCATGTTGTTGTGTCTGCCCTCTCTTCGTCATGGTGTTATGTTTTCTAGCTAGTGTACTAGTCCAAAGCCGTACAAGTTGCACAGTGATCACACATGCACTACGTGCCGGACCTCTTATCTTTTTTCTTCTTTTTTTCCTTTTTGCAAAAATCTCTCCATCCACCTCAACGGCACAAATGTACTGGCCAGAAACCAAAAAACGCCATGGATTCACTTGTTTTCCGTACCTCGTCTGCCGTGTTTAGCTTTATCGTCACCGTTAACTAATCCGCGGGTTGAAGCCAAATGGTGTCGTTCTTGACGACAGATTCCCTTTCTTTTCCTTCAGCCCAAGAAAAGAAAGAGTATATTTCCTTTCCGAGCAAGAAAGTGAACACAAATGTCCCATCGGACATATACCGGAGTTTTACGGGTCTCTCTTGGAGATGCCCTTACACCCATGGCCCACCCAAAAGAAAGGCAGGGCTCGCGTTTTTGTAGTTGCCCGTCATGTTTCCGCTGCAAAATCCCCACTCTCTTCCTCCATCCCGCCACTATCCACCCAATTCCCGCCCTTTTCTCCCACTCTCTTCCTCCCTCCCGCCACTATCCACCCAATTCCCGCCCTTTTCTCCCACTCTCTTCCTCCCTCCCGCCACCGACACATGGAACCGGACGATAGCATGCCGGAGTTGAAGGTGGTGGAGGTGCAGGAGGATCCCAGCATCACCCTCGCTCAGAAGATCAACTGGGCGATGTGGCAAAATGCAACTAGATGACATGTCTTATCACGGGCTCGTCGCTGCCGCCGTGGCCGCGGCCAACACGGGCTCGTCGGCCGTTCGTCCGCCATGGCCGGAGTCGCCGCGCACGTCCACCACGCCGCAGACGCATGGCTTACATCCACAACCGCATGCCTCCCGTTTCTCTACCTCTCCCGTGGACTGCTCGTCAGAGGTGAGCGTGGTCGCGCCGGCCACGCCCGCGCCCATGGCCGTCGACCTCAACGCCACACAGGTGGTTGGAAGGTCGTCCACCGGGGGCCAAAGGAAACAGGCGCGTGAGATCCTCGCCGGCATGCGTCCCGACGCCCACAACCTATTTGACACAACGCACACAACGTCGGCGACCACGGATGATGACACGACTAATCGTTTCATCATGGAGAACATCATTTTCGAGCGCGGGGCGCCGTGGAGCTACAACTGCCCACCCGGCCCGTCGCTAACGCCCAGGTCCAGCAGCGATCGGCGGAGGGCAATGCAGAGCGCTAGCTCCTCCTCGCTGGGTGCCGAAGAGCCATAGGAATCCGTTGCGGCCTTTTAGCCACTCCGGTAGGTCGGATTCACTGTCGGACATGGCGGGCAGGGGAAGGCGAAGTGGATTTGGGGGAGAAGTGGAGAGGTTGAGTGAGTACGGACTGAGTTTGACTAGGGTTTGTTGGTCGGTCGTCAGATATTTATGAGGGTTAGAGTGGGGTCGTTGCGGGCCATAGCGGGCCAGGCCGGCGTGGCGGACGCGGCCGGACGCCCCATATCCGCCCCATATTTAAACTGGATATCAGGGTTGCCGGTCAGTCCGGGCGTTTGAGGCGTCCGGCCTGGTCATGTTTTCGTGACCAGTCAGTGACCGGACTGTAACATCCCCAGCCTCACACCACAGTGATCACCCACTGATCATGCCAAGTCATATTGAATTACAGTACTTGATCATCAATAGTTTATAACTCATTTCAAATTCCATCTCAAAAATCAAATTCAAATTTCAGTGGAATTTAAAGTTGCACAAAAGTTGCTACAAAATGTTCATCACCTAGCAAATAATCCATAGCAATTAATTGTTAAGGATAACAACCTTTGTTATCTGCCAAAATGGATAGTAGCAATTTATTCAGTGCTATTCCAGCATTTAATAATGCTATTTCAAATTATGAAAAATCCATTTGGACTCATCTTGCTCCCAAAATATTTGTGGTAGCGCCTAATAATGTAAAGTAATTAATGGGCTAAACTCCATATTTTTCTCAACTCATTTGGTGTCCTCAAATATCCCTTTTCTGTCTCTGTTTAATTAATTAAATGGGAAAGGCAGAAAAAGCAGTAAAAGAAAAAGGCCGACCGGCCACTTACCTGGCTACCGGGCCAATCCGGCCCAGCCCACCTCCACCAGCTCCTCCCTCCGTGTCGTCTTCTCCGTGGCCGCGCGCCTCTCCGCCGGCCACAGAGCGCCACCTCGACGAGGGCAGAGGAGCGCGAGGGGATAAGGGCGACCCAGGCCCTTCCCCCCTGGACGCCTCACCTCAGCCACTCCCCTTCCCCTCTCCTCGCTCCCCTCGCTTGTCTCTCTCCCCCTCTCTGCTTTGCTCCACCGAACGGAGTCACCGCCGCCTCGTCGTTCTCGTGCGCCGGAGCATCCCCGTGCCTCCCGCCGGTGTCCAGGAGCGCCGTAGCTCTCTTCTACCTCGACTACGACAAGCGGTTCGAGTTGGGATGCCCGGCATCATAGCCATCGACCGGATTCCCCTTCGGTGCCACCGAGACCCGCCGCTCGATTTCGGCGAACCCCTGCCGCTACTAATCCTCCAAGGGCCACCGTGAGCCGCGCCATAAGCCCTTTCACCCCCTACTACCTCGGGTTCGTCCCCTCACGCCGTAGCTAGCTCGCTGCGCTGCCGCCGCCATTTCCGCGCACTGACATGGCCGCGAGCTTGTGGCGCTCACTCCGGCCACCTCCGAGCCACGGCAGGGCCTCTGTCGTGTTCCTGGAGGTCCGTAGAGCTCACTGGCGCTGTTAGCTGGCTCGAACGCGACATGTAGCGCTGTTTCCGGCAAAGCCCGAACTCCGGCCGCTGCCGTGAGCTTCGTTCCGGCGAGCTCCGGCCAAACCAGCTCGTGCGATTGCCACAGATCGACGCGGCTCGAACCCAGCTTTCGAACGAGCCGCGTCCCACCCCAAACGAGCCCCTGTGGGCGATTTCCGGCGACCTCTTGTGGCCTCCGCCATGTTTTGACGACGCCGGCGACTAGCGTCGGTGGTCCGACGTGGCCAGGTGGGCCCCAGGCCATTAGCCAGTAACCCAACCACTAACACCCACTGACGTGTGGGCCCTTTACTGTAGCAATTGGATTAGTCTAACTAACGCTGTTAATTAGCTCTCCCACTGACTGCTGGGCCCCAGGCCACTAACTATTTAGTTAGGGTTTTAATTAACAGCTAAATAGACCTTGAGTCTATGACACGTGGGACCCCTGGGCCCCTTTGACTAGTCAACCGTGGACCAGTCAACTGCTAACTGGGCAGTTGACTGGCCCCACCGGTCAGCCTCTGGTGCACTCTGGGTGCAGTGCACCGGGTGCACCCAATATTTCCTGTGCATTTTTGAATTATTATTTAAATCCAGAAAGTCCAGAATATTGAATAATCTTTAGAAAAATCATAGAAAAATAATCGTAACTCGGATTGAAAAAATTTATACATGAAAGTTGATCAGAACGACGAGACGAATCCGAATACGCTCTCCGTTTATCTGTCACGCACCCCTAACTACCTGAACACGTAACCTTTCCCTCTGGTTCATCTGTCTGACAGACGTCCGAAACCAGGAAAACTTTCCCGGTAAATTCCCGCTCCGTCCGTAGCACTTAGCATAGCACTAGGGCACCCTGCACTGCGTATTACCGTGCCTTGCTATGAAATTGCTTTTGTTCTCATGTATTTATACTGATTCTTCCCCATCTTCTCTCTCGATAGACTCCGGGACCGCTGCTGATGCCCCGAGTACGACTACGTCGACGACGACCCCTCCTTCTTGCCAGAGCAACCAGGCAAGCCCCCCCTTTGATCATCCCGATATCGCCCATTCTATTTTCTCAAGCTTGCATTAGATTTTGCTACTGTAATTGATTGCTCCTATTCTGCTGCATAGCCTGTTTATTGTAACCTGCTATTGATACCTGCCTGTATGTCCTACACTGCTTAGTATAGTCTGGGTAGAGACCCGTCAGAGACCCCACTTTATCCCGACTGCCCCGCTGGATTATCAGAAGACCCGATCAACGGATCGAAGATCAGGCCCCGGCACCGCACATCACTTTCCCCCCCTAGTTACTCAACACTACTGGGTTACTATCGAGTGCCGAGGGTGGTACCTCATCAGCACTTCTGATGTTAACCTTGTAGATTAGTTCATCGGTTATGGTCATCGAGGGTGAATCCTCAGGGTTCCCCTTGGTGTTGGACACACGGTTACTATGGTTACTATGACTTTACACTAAAACATGTTACTAAAGACGGGTCGGCCCTGAGGGGTACCCGTGAGAGTTACTTTTACTGCAGGACTGGAGGGACAGGTGGTACCGCCCTGTAGAGGTGGACCTGAGTTCCCGATAGTGCCTTACGAGACGGGTTGATCCGGGCGGTGCCCGGGTGATGAACACGAGGCGTGGCCGGGCATTCTTAGCCCTTGCCGCAAGTCCTCGAGACGGGGCGACGGGGTCACATCGATCGTGGGACTCTGCTCGTTTCCGCAAGCCCTTAATCCACTAACGATTTGGATATTTGATCCGAGGGGCCTCTGGCCCGATAGCACTAACCATCACGTGGGCATAGTATGGGCGTTCTGCGTCGTATACTTCAGCCGGAACTTAATGGACGTCAGCGACTGAGCGGCGCGCGCCGAGTTGGACTGGGAACGCAACCGCGCTTGTATTAAGGGGTTGCTAGGTCTGCTCATCGGCCGCGTACGCAACGTGCAAGAGTGCCCGGGGCGAAGGCCCAAGACCCCTGGGGGCATAGGTTAGTCCGGCGTGCTGACCTCTCTGTTAGGTATTCGGTCGGGTTGCGGTGTATTGTTTGGCCGAGGCCGGACATGACCCAGGAAAGTGTGTCCGGCCGGAGTTAAGCAAGCGTGGTGGGTAAGTTGGTGCACCCCTGCAGGGAAGAAAACATCTATCGATAGCCTGTCCTACGGTAACGGACACTCGGAGTTGTATCCCGATCGGTACAACTAGAACTGGTGACTTGAGATGAAATGGATAGTATGGCTCTGGGATTGCTTTCTCGCAGGGAGTCGAGAAAGAATCTCAGGCCGAGATTGATGATACTACTTCTATACTTTACATTATGTTATTCTGCTCTCTTCTTATGCTGCAAGACTGATGAAGATGCTGAAGATGCTAGTCTTCGATAGGACTAGGTTTCCCCCTCTATTCTGGCATTTCTGCAGCCCAGTCCACATATACAGCCTCCCTTTGAAAATATTGCATATGTAGTATAGATCCTTGCTTGCTGAGTACTTCGGATGAGTACTCACGTTTGCTTTTTTTTTCTTTCCCCATATTCCTTTTGCTGCTTCCAAACGACGGAGCCCCTGAGCCTGATACCCCCGTCGACGACCACTACTACTACCCGCTCGGCGAGTACTACTACTACGAGGAGCCGACTGACGACCAAGAGTAGGATCGGAGGGTCCAGGGCAGGAGGCCTACGCCTTTCGATCGTAGTATTTTATTTTGCCCCGCCTCTGTGAAGGCTTATATCTGTTCTGTAATATATCTGTACCCAGATATCTAATGCTTCCGCTGACACTTGTATGCCATCGAGCTATGTATTCGAGCCCTCGAGGCCCTGACTTGTAATATAAAGCTTGTATGACTTTATTTATGTTTTAGAGTTGTGTTGTGATATCTTCAAGTGAGTCCTTAGGCTTAATCATGTGCATTTGCGTGAATGATTAGTGCACGATTAAGCCGGGGTCGTCACACGAACAAGCTGCCCGGTCGTTTGAGACTGGTTTGAGGCGTCCGGATACTCTTAATCCACCCCTACTTGCAACGTCTACTTCGGGCCAGGGCCCAGGAGGCGCACGGGCGCATACGACCCAGTTATCCGCTGACGCAAAGCGTACGGACGCACCGCAGTGGAGTGCTAGCACTGTGAGTGACTGAAATGCTACTACTGTACGTGTGATCCCCCCCCCCCCCCCCCCCCCCCCCCCCCGTCCGCTTGGCCGACCTAAGCGGATAAAATGCTGGAGCTGCTCTTAATCCACCCCTCTACTTGCAACGTCTACTTCGGGGCCAGGGCCCACCAGTTATCCGCTGACGCAAAGCGTACGGACGCACCGCAGTGGAGTGCTAGCACTGTGAGTGACTGAAATGCTACTACTGTACGTGTGATGTACTATGTGTGCAGTGCAGTGCAGTACCTATCTGAACGGAATGGATTCCAATGGAATATGTGCATGCGGGCGGGTTACCCAACCTATTGTGTCACAAGTTTAAGACAATCACGATCTGCTGAGTGTTAGAAGGATGGAAGTGATGAGAATATATTTACAGAATTGTTTCATTAATATTCGAAATAGTTTGGAGAGGATTACTGCGTGGTGCTGCCATCGCCGTCCGTGGCTCACTCCCTCGACGCCCAAGGCCGAGCCGCCGCCGACGGAGCCCATCGAGCGCTACGTCTGGACCGGCCAACTGCGCGAGTGGGTCAGCGCGCCCCCCGTCTGGCTCGGCGCGACGCCGGCGTAGGAAGCCGCCTACCTCGAGCAGTGGAAGCAGCGCGCACTGGCGTACGAGCACGCCGACGGCGAGCGGCCCATGCAGATCGAGCGCGAGGAGGAGGAGGAGGAGCGTCGTGCCCACGCCGCAGAAGTGCAGCCGGCGCAGCAGGCCGACGTGGCCCAGGCCTGGGAGTCGACGTTCCCATGGGCTGGCCTAGCGCCGGAGCTCATCGACCTCACCGGCCCGGGGGAGGAGGACGACGCCTAGGGCAGCGCGAGGGGAGACGTAGTTTTTTATGTTTAATTTAGTTTAAGTGGACTCTGACCGATGTTTGACCGGAGTTTTACTGTTCAATTATGGTTGTTTGCAAGGGTTATTTTTCTCAAGTCCGCGCGCAAAAAAATGCGTTGGGCCGGCGTTGGATGGATGCGCCGACCCAAAACCAAAAGCGAACACAGACGTCCGCTTGGCCGACCTAAGCGGATAAAATGCTGGAGCTGCTCTTAATCCACCCCTCTACTTGCAACGTCTACTTCGGGGCCAGGGCCCAGGGGGCGCACGAGCGCAGACGACCCAGTTATCCGCTGACGCAGAGCGTACGGACGCACTGGTGCAGCACTGGGCCGCACTGGAGTGCCACCACTGTGATAGTGACTGAAATACTACGTGTGCTGTACTGCGAGTACAGTGCACCTGCCTGATTCGAACGGATTCGGACGGAATGTGTACTGTACAAGCGGGCGGGGTACGTACCGTATGGCTATACACCATAAACGCGTCGACCGAAACACGGCGAGTCCAGTAGCTAGGCTTAAACAGGCTCTTGCCTACCCTCAAGAAAAAGATTTAATTTTACTACTACACTTCATCTCAGCCCAGCAGCCCAATACGGCAACAGCCCAATTGCTAAGTGCTCATAGGCCATAGCGAACAGCAGCAGTGCAGCACATCTCCCCAAGCGAACAGCAGTGCAGTCCATTTTTTCCAAAAAAGATGGCTACACTCGTTTCAAAAGTTTCAAAAATAATACAATAAATACTACATGTTTCCAATAGTATTTTGAAAAAAAAAAGCACATTTGGACAAATGGACTAGGAGATTATGGCTATTTAGCTAAGCAGATTCAAATTTTGGTTCAAAAATTCCAGTAAATACTACTCCTTCCGTCCCACAATGCAAGACGTTTTTTAACACTAGTGTAGTGTCAAAAAACATCTTACATTATGGGACGGAGAGAGTACATGTTTCTAGTAGTATTCTCGGAAAGTTTGAGCACATTTGGAAAAATGGACTAGGAAATTATGGCTATTTACCTAAGCAAATTCAAAATTTGGTTCAAAATTTAATATATTTTTAGAAAATTTCCAGTAAATACTGCATGTTTTCAGTAGTTATCTGGAAAAATCTCAGCTTATTTGGACAAAAGAATTACAAGATAATTTATTTTTTTCAAACGAATGTTTGTTTTTTTCCGTCGTTAACTTTGAGCCCACCCTTCATTTTCGTCCTGGATTCGCCACTGCGGTGTAGCACTGGCGGAGCTTCTGCAAGGCCGAGTGGGCCGTGGCCCGCCCAGAGCTGGAGCAAAAAAGTAAATTATATAGGCAGGATTCCCTCTTTTGCCCAGCCGGCCAGCCCACCAGTAGTGCAGCCCACGAGCACTACAACACTGATAGAGCAGCACGCCTGCGGAGCGGAAGTGCCCAGGAGTCAGGAACAGCCGCCTGCCCGCCTTATAGCCCAGCCACCGGCCACCGTCGTACACCAGTGCCTTCCGCCCTTCCTCTCTCACACCCAACGTACAGACGGCCCACTGGCGAGTCAGCCAGTCATCAGGTGATCCGAGAGCAGAACCGACAACGGCAGCAGACGGCAGTAGTGGACGGCGGCGAGGCAACTCCTTCGACTCATTGAAATTCTACATCCCTGCTAGTGTGGACAACTAAATTGAGTTGAATTGTTCCTAATTTTATTTTCCTAATTTCTACTAGGTCATTCTTCATTGAATCATGCCCTAAATCCCCGATTGGTTCTCTGGCCCGCCCAACCTTTTTCCTGTAGCTCCGCCACTGCGGTGTAGCTTGCTGACCTCTTTTTTTTTCCCTAGTGCATGGGGCTGGCACCTGCAGCACGCATGGCTGCATGCATGCGGCCGCATGGTGCTGGCTCACCGGCTCGTGCATGTCATGTGCGCGCCGCAACCGCCTCCGATTTGGGTCTGTCTGCGCGCCCGAAACCACCAAACACATGCAGGATGCGAGGCGCTTGGTCCGGTCGCCTCTCCATCGATCCGGTCGTTTGCTTAAGTCGTTTTCCTGTTAATTTAATATATAATTGATTATATAATTACTTTTTTTAGGGTTAATTATATAATTACTACTAGCGCCTCTCTGACGATAATTAAGCCCATGTTGTTGTGCCTGCCCTCTCTTCCTCGATGATGCATCCCATCCCATCTCATCTCATCGTCATGGTTTTATGTTTTCTAGCTAGTGTAGTAGTACAAAGCCGTACAAGTTGCACAGTGATCACACATGTACTACGTCTCTCCATCTTCCTCTTATCATTTTTTCCTTTCTGCAAAAATCTCTCCATCCTCCTCAGCGGCACAAACATACTGGCCAGAAACCAGAAAAACGCCATGGGTTCACTTGTTTTCCGTACCTCGTCTGCCGTGTTTAGCTTTATGCCTTTATCGTTACCGTCAAGTAATCCGCAGGTTGAAGCCAAATGGTGTCGTCCTTGACGACAGATTCCCTTTCTTTTCCTTCCGCTCAAGAAAAGAAAGAGTATATTTCCTTTCTGAGCAAGAAAAGAAAGGAGCAATATATGGTGTTTGTGTGAAAAAAGAGAGAGAGAGTGAGCAGTTGAGATTCTTCTGTAACTCAAGCCAGGTTGGTGCTCTTCCACCCTCCCTCTAATGATGCCCGGGGCATCATCAGGGCGCCATGTTAAATGATGCTAGCATGGCCCCTCAGCCCCGGGCTTTATGTAAAAGTGGGCCGTTTTATGAAAACCTTTTGAATTTAGTTCATTTGTGTCAAAGTTTCACAAAAGGACCACATTTGTCAATTTTCACGGCTAGGGTGGTGGGAAACTCGATCCTCTAACATACAGAAGGAAAGTTAGAGAAGCTACGGTATCTTAACTTGTCTTCTTTCAATCCATATGATTAAGTATGAAATAACTTAAATTAATTTTCAAATTACAGATCTACTATCTACATTTGTAGTAATTACATACAAACAAATTGAGGGTGAAATAAAATTAATTTTAGATTATTTATATCTACAATAAATACCAATAGTAAACAACTTGCTAACAGTCTCTAACTTTCCTTCCTTATTTTACACTACGCTAGCACTGTAGCACCCTGACTTTCCTTCTCTAAGTTAAAGGATCCGGCTCAGGTGGCGAGGGGTTATGGTTTATCGCTGACGAAAAGCCCACAAGACCTGGACACAACGTGTGAACTGCAGCAGTGGGTATTGTAGTACTAGCACAGTGACTTACCGGCCATGTTTATGGAGATCACATTTTGTGGTTGGAGTGCTAATCATCAGCCATGCATATTCTGTTTTTGCAAACAAAATTTGATCCACCAGCTGTGATTTTGAAAATTCTCTCTCTCAAAACTGAAACTGATGCCTTACCTGGTGTGCTAGTGAGTTGTTCATTTCAGCTGACCAACAATGTGTTGTGTTGAAATGCTTGTTCATCCTCTCCTCTTTATATATTCACAACTAAGTAACTCACACTATATTGGAAATGTTAACCAACTCATCAAATCGGATCCTACATTCACGGATACACCGCATCTCAAAGGGGAAAAAAAAAACAATGAATAGCACCACGCAGTCAGCTGTCAGCTGCACTCCACATTCACTAGCCGGAATCAGATAAAAATTGAACCAAAAAAGGACGGAGCAAACTGGAAGCACCACAACACACTTGATTCAAACTCAGAAGCAAATCAATGCATGTGCCTTCATGCCGGTAGATGAACGTCTACAGGAATTAATTAGATAGCAGACGCGAAGAAGCAAATTAAGCGATTAGTTCCTACAAGAGTAAAATGCACTGTGGGTCACTAAACTTGTTCCGCGTGGTCACTTTCATCATTGTATTCAAAGAATGACTCATTACGGTAATTGTACTTGAGTGAACGGGCTCATTTGGTCACTGGCTACGTTTTCCACTCGTATTTCGTACGTATTTTGCCCTCGTGGCGCTTTTTGACCGGTCCACGTGCTGAGCTGGAGTAAAACGCACGGGGCCGCTGTTTTTTTTTTTGCAGTTAAGCCCTTGTGTCCATCATTTTTTACGTTTGGAGATGTGTTGATCACGTCGCCTGGTAAAGGGAGGAGAGGAAGGCCGCAGTTGGCGTCGTCGTCGAGGCAGGGGATTTGGCGGAGGCGGAGGTGGGGCGGAGTCGTCGTCGTCGCCGCGAGGGCGCTCAGCCGCCGGTGTCGAGGGAGACGACATGGCCGCCCTTCGTCGCCGCGATGGCGCTGAGCCGCCGGTGTACGGTAAGTCGCCGCCTCTCTTCTTTTCCTCTGTTTCCGATGCAAAGGCGCCCATTTGTTGTCGATTTTGATGCTTTGACACATGATCCTGTCAATATGAGGACGCTTTGTTGATCGAAACATATTTTGTTGGTCGAATTCTGATTAGGGTTTTGGGAGGGGTTTGTTAGGGTTTCTGTTGGGGATTAATTTAGGGTAATTAATTTTAGTTATCAAATTGATGGACGTGATTCAGGTTAATCAAATTGATGGATGTTTTCCTGCATAATGTAGGTCCCCGCAGCTTGAATTTCTCTGTGGAGTTCAATGTAGGTGGCTATTTTCTTTGTACTGGAGGGAACAGGGCTTATGTCAATGGCAAGTCAATTTGGTATGATGATCTGCATGTTGACACCTGGTCACATCTTGTTGTGGAACATTTGGTTGAAGAGATTGGATATGAAATGGCAGGGAGGATCAAGGCTTACTATCTGGTGCCATTGCTTGATATTACCAGAAATGGGCTGAGGCAGATAAGAGATGATGATGACACAGACAAAATGTGTGATTTTGTAGGAATTGGTTGTCATTCCTTACAAATCTTTCTTGATCATGATGACAACCTTAACTCATAAAACAGGGATGATGTACTGCATTTCCCAGTAGCTCAACTGCCACCTGTTCTTAGTCCAACAAAGTGTAGTTCTAGTGCTGCAAATGCCAGAGAGAATGAACCAGTGCCAATGAAGATAGTTTTTCTAGATGTGGAGATAACAAGATTGCAAAACAATGATGACAACCATTGTGAGCATGATGGAGGTACTTCAAATGTAGAAATTGGTACTGAGAATGCAGCTACTACAGATGCAGAGTATGATATTGCGTCAGCATTACATCAGCATGATGTCAGCAGTCAGCTGACTCGCTGACTAGGTCAAACTGACTAGTGGGTCCCACCTGTCATAGACAGTGGACTAACAGTGGTTTATTTTATCTAAACAGAGTTAATTAGCTACTGGACCCCACCTGTCGGTGTCTCATTTAACTAACTGATTATGTTTTAATTTAAATTAATCTTAATCACGTATTAGCGGGTGGGGCCCATGTGTTAGTGACACTGGACTGCCCAGTCAGCAGTTGACTGGGTCAACCCAGTCAACTGGGACCCGCGAAGCCTAGCGTCAGTGGATCTGGTGAGGGGCCCACGCGTCCACGTCGGCGGGGGCGCCGGAGAGGGCTCCGGCGAGCCTCCCGCAGCGGCGAGTTCGCCGGAGTGCGTCGGGTTTGCTCTACAGGGGGCCAAATTGCGCACTTTTGGGCGTGTTCGAACGAGCGAAGAACACCGCGTCGCGTGGGGTGGTCGGTTGGACTCGGAGGTGACCGAAACTGCGCCGGTGATGAGTGGAGGCGGCGGTGGTTTTCGGTTGTGATCGGAAACACGGTTTCGGGCCGTTTCCGAGCGAGCTACGCGGCTAGGCAGGCTACTGCGGGCGCTAGGAGCATGACGGGCATGGTGGGGGGTGCTTGGGCGGCGCTGCATTAGGCAGCTCGCCGACCATGGTGCTGCCGAGCTTGGCCTCGCGCGGGGTCGGCGCCAGAGCGAGTAGGGAAGCGAGAGAGAGAGGAAGGGAGCGGCGCGTAGGCTCACCGGGCGGCTCAAGGAGGCCGTTGACAGGTTAGTAGCTGCCAGAAAGGTCGGGGACGGCCGAAGTTCGCCGGTGGCTGAAGCGAAAGAGGGCGGTCCGATGGCGGCGATGCAGGGCTCCCCGAGCTCGAAGTGGTGGTGCAGGCGATGTGGACGAGCCCGGCAGAGCCTCCTGACATGTCGGGGTGGAACGGAGATGACGGTGGCCACGGGATCTCAGCGGCGCGGTGACGGGCGCGTGCGGTGGAGCTCACGAGCGAGCGAGAAAGGGTGAGAGGAGAGGGGAGAAGTGGATAGGGTTGACGGGGGAGGCAGCGGTGACGTTCTTATCCCCTCATGGCGCCCGCTGCGTCGCGGTGTCGGCAGCTCGCCGGTGCGCGCGCGCCCAGCAATGGCCGCGCTGACACGCACAGGAGAGAGAGCGGGAGGAGAGAGAAAGAGTCCGGCTGGGCTGGGCCAGGTGCACTGTGCACTTAGGCCCAGTCCCGTGTAGTTGCTTAGGCCTTTTCCTATTTCTTTTTCTATTTTCTTTTATTCTTTTCTGTTGCATTTTCTTTTTACTCCATTTGACTTTTGTAAAATATGTGACTTAGCCACATAAATTCAATGCAATATTATGCACTGCCATGAAAAGTTTGGAGACCAAATGATTTCATTTGAATTTTTCATAAATAGGATAGCATTTTTAAATGCTGAATTGGTGCTGTTATATTTGCTAATGCTCATCTTTGCACAAAAGTGATGTTGTGTTCCTTAACAAATAATTGTTATGGAATTTTTGTCAAATGATGAACATTTTTCTAGCAAGTTTTGAGCAACTTCAATTTGCACTGTGAATTTGAATTGTTTTCAGAGAGGAATTTGAAATGAGTTGTTTAAACACCATGATCAAGCATTGCAAATGATGTTGACATGGCAGGATTAGCAGAAGAACACAATGCTTATTACACAGGGGTGTTACAATTCTCCTCCTCTAAAAGAAATTCTCGTCCCGAGAATTCAGGAGGTAGAAGGAAAAAGGTCGGGGTATTCCTCCCGAAGATGATCCTCGCGCTCCCAAGTGGCTTCATCTTCTGCATGATTTGACCACTGCATTTTGAGGAACTTGGTCATCTTCTGACGGGTCCGACGTTCAGCGTGATCGAGAATGCGGATCGGATGCTCCTTATAAGAAAGATCATCTTGCTATTCGAGCATCTCGTGATCCACTGCTCGGTGTGGAGATTCCTTGAAGCAACGACGAAGTTGCGACACATGGAAGACATGATGGATATGAGAGAATTGCGGCGGCAACTCCAATTTATATGCCACCTGACCACGTCTTGCAACAATGCGGAAATGACCAATGTAGCGTGGAGCTAACTTGCCCTTGATTCCGAAGCGGTGAGTGCCCTTCATAGGAGTGACACGAAGATAAGCTTGATCACCAGGTTGATAAGTTAAACCCCATCGTTTGCGATCGTAGTTGCTCTTCTGGCGGTCCTGAGCCGCCTTCAGATTTTCTCAGACAATAAGGACTTGCTCTTCGGCGTGTTGAATAATATCCGGACCCATGAGCGGTCGTTCCCCGGTTTCTGACCAGTTCAGAGGGGTTCGACACTTACATCCATAAAGTACTTCGAAGGGGGCCATTTTCAAGCTAGCTTGATAACTGTTGTTATATGAGAATTCCGCATAAGGAAGAGATTCTTCCCACTTCTTGCCGAAAGATATAACACAAGCTCGAAGCATGTCTTCAAGCGCTTGATTGACTCTCTTGATTTGGCCTTGGGATTGGGGATGATAAGCTGAACTCCAGGTAATATGAGTTCCCATAGCTTCTTGGAAACTTTCCTAGAACTTGGAGGTGAAAAGACAGCCATGGTCCGAACTGATCTCCTTCGGAATACCGTGGAGAGATACATTCTGGAGATATATATCTCTGCTAACTGACTAGCAGTGATAGTTTCTTTGACAGGCAGAAAATGTGCAACTTTAGAAAGTTGGTCGACGACGACAAGAATAGCATCGTGACCCTTCTGCGACTTGGGAAGGCCAGTAATGAAATCCATTTGAACCTTATCCCATTTCCATAAAGGATTAGGAAGCGGTTGCAGAATTCCAGCAGGCTTTTGATGTTCTGCCTTAACGCGACGACAAACATCACATTCAGCAACATAGCGAGCAATATCCTGCTTCATTTTGGACCACCAGTAACTTTGACGAAGATCACGATACATCTTGGTGCTACCCGGATGAATAGATAGCAGAGTATCATGTGCCTCCTTCATGACCTTGTCAGTCCTGAGCTCAAAGCGAGGTACCACAATGCGGTCTCTGAAAATCAAGGTTCTGTCTTCAGCAACCGAGAAATCCCTGTACTTTTCCAAGTGAAGATCTTTCTTCATCAGATCAACTTCAGCATCTTTAGCTTGCGCATTCTTAACAGCTTTCTCAAGATCTGGATGTATCACAAGGTTATTAAAAGAACCCCTGTGGAACAATTCGTAGGTTCAGCTTGCGCAATTCTTCATAAAGATGAGGTTGAGCTCGCTTAACCATGAGGTTGTTGCAATAGGACTTGCGGCTCAAGGCATCAGCCATCACATTAGCTTTGCCAGGGGTATATGAGATTCCACAGTCATAGTCCGTAATTGTTTCCAACCATCGCTGTTGGCGGAGATTGAGATCCGACTGAGTAAATAAATACTTCAGACTTTGGTGATCAGTATAAATCTCACACTGGTTACCAAGAAGGTAGTGTCGCCACTGCTTCAATGCATAAATCACAGCAGCAAGTTCAAGATCATGTACTGGATAGTTTTCTTCATGCGGATGCAATTGTCGAGAGGCATACGCAATCATTTTTCATTCTTGCATTAGGACACAGCCTAATCCTTGACGTGAATCTGGAGGAGCAAGCACTGGAGCAGAAGTCAGCTTGTCCTTGAGAGTCTGGAAACTCTCCTCACATTTGTCTATCCACTCAAACTTAACGCCTTTGTGAAGCAGGTTAGTCAGAGGCTTAGCAATCTTGGAAAAGTTCTCGACAAATCGTCGGCAATAGCTTGCGAGGCCAAGAAAACTTCTCACTTGCTTGACGTTCTTCGGAGGAGTCCAGTCCAGAATAGCCTGAACCCGCTCCGGGTTAACAGCAATTCCATCCTTGGAAATCACATGACCAAGGTAGGTTACTTCAGAAAGCCAGAATTCACATTTGGAGTATTTGGCATACAACTGGTGTTCTCGAAGCTTTTCCAGAACAAGGCGAAGGTGTTCAGCATGTTCTTCCTTATTCTTCGAATATACCAGAATATCATCCAGATATACCACAACGAACTTGTCGAGATAATCCATGAAGATGTAATTCATCAGGCGGGAGAACGTAGCTGGAGCATTTGTTAAGCAAAATAACATGACAGTGTACTCATAAGAGCCATATCGAGTAACAAAGGCAGTCTTCGGAATATCCTCTTCGCGGACACGGATCTAATGATAACCCAACCTCAAGTCGAGTTTTGAGAACACAGAGGATCCAGCAAGCTGATCATAAAGATCATTGATCCGGGGCAGTTGGTATTTGTTCTGGATTGTTGCTTGGTTAATGGGCCGATAATCCTGAACCAATCGGTTAGTTCCATCCTTCTTCTTAACGAAGAGTGAAGGTGCTCCCCAAGCAGAGGAACTGGGGCGGATGAAACCTTTCTTAAGTGACTTGTCGATTTCTTCCTTAAGCTCGAGAAGGTGGTGCGGAGGCATCTTATAAGGACGCTTCGCAATATGAGTTGTGCCCGGTTTCAAGTCGATGACAAACTCGACAGCTCTACCAGGAGGTATTCCTGGAAGTTCTTCTAGAAAAACATCCTGGAAGTCACGAACGACTGCAATGTTTTCGATCCCCTCAAGTGGAGAAGCATTTTACGCATTTAGAGCATATATTAGGGCCTCGGCATTTTGAGTGATATGAGCATGGTAATTCACTAGCTCATCTGACGGGTGCAGGAGATGTACAACCTTAGTGGCACAATTGATTGAGGCATAATGAGCCTTCAACCAATCCATTCCCAGAATAAGATCAATTTTGGAGGTATTCAGAATAATAGGACATGCCTAAAATTTCCTCTCTTCAATCTCAATAGTGACGTCAGGACTAAACACTGAGGCTTGGCACCGACCCGCGGGAGTGTTTACCACTAAGGGACGGCGTAACGTTTCACACTTAATGTCATGCATGAGTGCAAAATGTTCTGACATGAATGAATGCGATGCTCCTGAATCAAATAAAACAGATGCAGGTACTGAATTAACAAGAAGTGTACCCATCATAGTAGCTGGTTGGTCTGGTTCTTCACTCATGTTGACATGATAAGCCTAACCACGACCATAAGGTTTGGCATTGTTGTTGCGGGGCTGATTGTTGCTACGGGCATTAGCAGGCAGAGCCAGTTGCTTCTGGTTCTGATAGCAGTTCCTGGCAAGGTGACCTGGTTTGCCACACTTGTAACACAACCCATCATTGGGATTGGGAGCAGGAGCTCGGGGTGGTGTAGCTCGAAGAGGCTGCCTCGGTGGTGGAGGAGGCAGACATGGTGCAGCATGGTACGGCCTTGGTGCAGGTGCAGTTGGACGATACATGCTGTGGGGAATCCAGATACGGCGCTTTTGTGAGGACGAGACCGAAGATGAGCCTGCTTCACGGGTGCGTTTGAGCGCGTCCTTGTGCTTGATCTGAGCGGTCTCAACCAGAATAGCCTTGTTCACCAGGGTAGCAAAGTGGGTGAAGTCTTGAGCAGCAAGTGCAAGCTCGAGGTCTGGGTGGAGTCCATTATGGAATTTCTCCTGCCTACGAGCATCCGTGTTGATGTCTTCTTCAGCATAGCGGGACAGGTCAAGGAATTCCCGCTGATAGGCTTCGACAGTCTTGTTGCCCTGAGTGACGTTGCGGAACTGGGTTTTCATTCGGTCCATGATTTCCTGAGGAATATATCGGGCACGAAAAGCAGCCTGGAACTCAGACCAAGTAACGGCTGTTCCAGCAGGCAGTGTACGCTTGTGTGTGTCCCACCATTGCGTAGCGGGACCCTTTAAGAAAAAGGACGCGAAGGTGATAAAGTTGGCAGGGGAGACATTTGCAGACTCCATCTCGTGAGTGATGTCACGAATCTAGTCATTAGCATCCAGTGGCTGATCCGAGTTGCGGAACTGAGTGGGGTTAAGACGCATAAATTCTGACAGAATTATAGAAGCAGGCTTCTGGTTCTGATTGTTCAGATGCGGGAACTGAGCCATAATCCCAGTCATGAACTGAATGTTGAGCTCGAATTATTGCATCATAGCTGCCATATAATCTGGCGGTGGTGGGTGTTCAGGGGCACGACCACGACCACCTGGTCTATCCATCCTGCTAAGTTTCAACAGGGGTAGTTTAGTAAAAGCAATTGCGAGTGTTTAGCGACAAGCATGATGTAACACGACAATAATTAAACAGTGTAATAGATACTTAACAGTAGTCAATTAAGACGTACAGATCCATACACAGTCGGGTACATGCGGACAGCATAACGGCGCAAATTTAGAAGCTAGACATGCTAGGCGGCGCGCAGGCACGCGGTAAGAAAGTACACAACGAGACATAGCAAAGGCTACATCAACGTCGGAGAAAACTGCTGGAGCGAGGAATCTGCAAGTGACAACACAGGGTGCCCTCGATAAAAGGATCCTGCAAGCAGAACCTGGCCCAAAATCTTGAAGAAAGCGGGGGTAATTTTAGAACTCCGAGTGGATGTGATCACGAGAACCTAATATAGGTCCAAGTAAAATACAGATGGTCGTTAGAACAAAGAGGGGATGCCACTCGGGCATCCCCAAGCTTAGTTGCTTGCTTCTCTTTGGATAATGGCTTGGGGTGCCATGGGCATCCCCAAGCTTAGGCTCTTCTTACTCCTTATTTCTTCATCCATCGTGATCTCACCAAAAACTTGAAAACTTCAATCACACAAAACTCAACAAAACCTTCGTGAGATCCGTTAGTATAAGAAAATTAATCTTTACTTTAAGTACTGTAGAAAACCCATTCAAATTTTGTTATTGCATTATATCTACTGTATTCTAACTTTACCATGGCTTATAACCTCCAATAATAACCATAGATTCATCAAAATAAGCACACAATGCAAAGAAAACAGAATCTGTCAAAACACAGAATAGTCTGTAAAGATGCGAATTGTTCTCATACTTCTGTAACACCAAAAGTTCTGAAAAATTAGGACAACAGAGGCAATTTATATATCAATCTTGTGTAAACAAATCAGAATTTTTTTGTCACTTCTGTGATTTTAGACAATTATTTTTCTGGACGCAAAAGTTTTTGTTTTCCAACAAGATCAAATCAACTATTACCAAAGCTATCCCAAAGGCTTTACTTGGCACAAACACTAATTAAAACATAAAAAACACAATCATAACAGTGGCATAATTGTGCGAACACTCAAGAACAGAAAGAAAAAGACAAAAATAAATTTTATTCATTGGGTTGCCTTCCAACTAGCGCTATCGTTTTATGCCCCTAGCTAGGCATAATGCATAGATCTAAGTATTGTCATCTTTAGTTTCCAGATCCATAGGATGCCCTCATGATTGATTCATATGGTGGCTTAATTCTTGTTCTAGGGAAGTGTTCCATACCCTTCCTTAGTGGAAATTGAAATTTAATATTGCCTTCTTTCATATCAATCACATCACCAATAGTACGTAAAAATGGTCTACCAAGAATAATTGGACAAGTCGGATTACAATCAATATCAAGAACAATAAAATCTATGGGCACATAATTCCTATTTGCAAGAATAGGAACATCATTAATTCTTCCCATAGGTTTTTTAATAGTAGAATCCGCCAAGTGTAAATTTAAAGAACACTCTTCAATGTCGGTAAGACCAAGCACATCACATAAAGACTTCGGAATTGTGGAAACACTAGCACCCAAATCATATAAAGCAAAACATTCATAATTTTTAATCTTGACTTTGATGGTGGGTTCCCATTCATCATGTAATTTTCTAGGAATTGAGATCTCTAATTCCAATTTTTCTTCCAAAGCTTTCATCATAACATCAACGATATGTTTAGTAAAAGCTTTATTTTGTTCATAAGCATGGGGTGAATTTATCATGGATTGCAACAAACAAATACAATCAATCAACATAATTAAAGTCTTTGTAATCCAAAAGAGTGGGCACATCACTAGTTAAAGTTTTGATCTCTCCAAACCCACTTTTATCAATTTTCTCAACAAGATTTTCACCCTCCGAATTATCGGGATGCCTTCTAGCTAAAGTTGACTCTTTTTCAGTACCTTTATCATCTATTTTAATTTTACTAAACAAGGAATCAATGGAAGAAACACCAATCACTTTAAGATCTTCATCACTTTTATGAAAGCAATCACTAGAAAACGCTTTTTCTAAAAATTCTCTTTTAGCTCTAAGCATAGCGGTTCTTTTCTTACTTTCATCCATAGAAACATATAAAGCTTTAATTGATTCTTTAACCTTAGGCACAAAAAATTTCATTTTGAGATTTTCTACATCATGAGAAATTCTATCAATGCTTCTAGACATATCATCAATCTTACTCAACTTTTCTTCTATCGTATTGTTGAAAACTTTTTGAGCATTGATAAATTCTTTATTATTGTTCTCAAGATTAGAGGTATTCCTATTATTATTATAAGAAGGATTACCATAGGAATTACCATAATTATTAGAGGAATTGCTAGGAAAAGGCCTAGGATTAAAGTTACCTCTATAAGCATTGGTATTGAAGTTGTTTCACGAGACAAAATTCACATCTACGGCATCACTATTTTGCTCAATCAAAGTAGATAAAGGCACATCATTAAGATCAATAGAAGCACTTTTAATAGCAACCAACTTCATAAGAGCATCAACTTTTTCACTCAAAGTAGAGATTTCTTCAACCGAATTAACTTTTTTACTAGTAGGTGCTCTTTCGGTATGCCATTGTGAATAATTTGTCATAATATTATCAAGCAATTTAGTAGCTTCACCCAAAGTAATCTCCATAAAAGTACCACCCGCGGCGGAATCTAAAAGATTTCTAGAGACAAAATTCAATCCCGCATAAAATTTTTGTATGATCATCCAAAGATTTAAACCATGAGTAGGGCAATTTCTTAGCATCAATTTTATTCTTTCCCAAGATTGCGCAACATGTTCATGCTCAAGTTGCTTAAAATTCATGATTTGTGTCCTAAGGGAAATAATTTTCGCGGGCAGAAAATACTTAGTAATAAAAGCGTCTTTGCACTTATCCCAAGAATCAATACTATTGCGAGGCTAAGAAGAAAACCAAATTTTTGCACGATCTCGCAAGGAAAACGGGAATAATTTCAACTTCACAATATCATTGTCCACATCTTTTTTTCTTTTGCATGTCGCATAGTTCCACGAATGTGTTAAGATGGGACGCGGCATCCTCACTAGGAGTACCGAAAAATTGATCTTTCATAACAAGATTCAACAAAGCGGCATTAATATCACAAGACTCCACACTAGTGGCGGGAGGAGCAATCGGAGTGCTAATAAAATCATTGTTGTTGGTATTGGATAAATCACACAACTTGGTGTTCTCTTGAGTCATTGTGACTACGCAACAAGATTGCAGTCAAAAACAGATCTGACGAGAAAACGGCGAACGAAAAAGAGGGCAAATAAAACGGAAAACTTTTTGTGAAGTGGGGGAGATGAAAACGAGAGGCAAATGGCAAATAATGTAAATTTCAAGGAGATGAGATTTGTGATTAGGAACCTGGTAGATGTTGATGATGTCTCCTTGGCAACGGCGCCAGAAATTGGCGAGTTGTTGGGAGACTATCTTGACTTGATCCTCCCCGGCAACGGCACTAGAAATTCCTTTTGATGTGGCTTGAACTACGTCGGTATTTCCCCAAAGAGGAAGGGATGATGCAGCACAGCTATGGTAGGTATTTTCCTCAGTGATGAGACCAAGGTTATCAAACCAGTAGGAGAACCAAGCAATACTACGTGAACGGTACCTGCACACAAAGAACAAATACTTGCAACCCGACGTGTTAAAGGGGTGGTCAATCCCTTTCGGGTAACGGTGCCAGAAATTGTCACGTGGACGGGAGAAAAATTGTGATAGATTAGATAAATAGATCTCGCGGGAACGCGGGATAAAATAAATAACAAAAAATTGCAGCAAGGTATTTTTGGGTTTTTGGATTAATAGATCTGAAAATAAAAGCAAATAAAAATAGATCTTGAAGGCAAATATGATAAAGAAGAGACCCGGGGGCCGTAGAATTCACTAGTGGCTTCTCTCGAGAAAAATAGCATACAGTGGGTAAACAAATTACTGTTGGGCAATTGATAGAACTTCAAATAATCATGACCCCCCCCCCCCCCCCCCCCCCCCCCCCCCCCCCCCCCCCCCCCCCCCCCCCCCCCCCCCCCCCCCCCCCCCCCCCCCCCCCCCCCCCCCCCCCCCCCCCCCCCCCCCCCCCCCCCCCCCCCCCCCCCCCCCCCCCCCCCCCCCCCCCCCCCCCCCCCCCCCCCCCCCCCCCCCCCCCCCCCCCCCCCCCCCCCCCCCCCCCCCCCCCCCCCCCCCCCCCCCCCCCCCCCCCCCCCCCCCCCCCCCCCCCCCCCCCCCCCCCCCCCCCCCCCCCCCCCCCCCCCCCCCCCCCCCCCCCCCCCCCCCCCCCCCCCCCCCCCCCCCCCCCCCCCCCCCCCCCCCCCCCCCCCCCCCCCCCCCCCCCCCCCCCCCCCCCCCCCCCCCCCCCCCCCCCCCCCCCCCCCCCCCCCCCCCCCCCCCCCCCCTGGATAAAAACATAGATCTGATCATAAACTCAAAGTTCATCGGATCCCAACAAATACACCACAAAAAGAGTTACATCAAATAGATCTCCAAGAGACCATTGTATTGAGAATCAAAAGAGAGAGAGGAAGCCATCTAGCTACTAACTACGGACCCATAGGTCTACAATGAACTACTCACGCATCATCGAAGAGGCACCAATGAGGATGATGAACCCCTCCGTGATGGTGTCTAGATTTGATTTGTGGTTTTTGGAACTTGCGGCGGCTGGAATTGTGTTTCGTCGACTCCCCTAGGGTTTTTGGAATATTGGGGTATTTATAGAGCAAAGAGGCGGTGCGGGAGGCCACCGAGGTGGGCACAACCCACCAGGGCGCGCCTGGGGGCGCGCCCAGGTGGGTTGTGCCCCCCTTGGGGCACCCCTCTGGTACTTCTTCAGCCCAACTTGTTCCTTCTGGTCCATAAAAAATCTCCAAAAAGTTTCGCTGCGTTTGGACTCCGTTTGGTATTGATTTTCTGCGAAGTAAAAAACAAGGAAAAAAACCCCCCCCCCCCCCCCCCCCCCCCCCCGGAACTGGCACTGGGCACTATGTCAATAGGTTAGTCCCAAAAAATGATATAAAGTTGCCATAAAATGATCGTAAAACATCCAAGAATGATAATATAACAACATGGAACAATAAAAAATTATAGATACGTTGGAGACGTATTAGTGATCAATGAGACTATTATGATACCAATAATAGATGTTAATCCAGATCATAACCATCACATAAAACACCACCACATAAGCATTGGAACACAACATTGCAGAAACAAAGTTACTATATGTAGAAGGCATCATCAAGCAGCAAAAGAAATAAGTGACATGAAACTACTTAAAATCATTAACTTAACACATGAGAGGATGTGAACAAGATCTCATCATCAATCATCAAAAATTAACTTGTTTTTGTTAATACACTAAGTGTGGAGGCATGCTAGTGATGCTATATTGCTATTACCTGCAGTGTACACACTTTCGAATGGATGTAGAAAAACATATCCGTCTTCAGCAAGTTTCTTGGACTGCAATGACTGAAGCTGGATCGCGAAGAGGCCCAAAACGGTGCACATGACCAGCAAATTAGTGTCCTCAGCAAATCATAGCCTCATCATGTCGCGTGCTCCTTCAAATTCAGGGAAAGAATCTTATTCAGATTAATAGTTCTTTCCAACCCCCATGAAGCAAAACCATCAGAATCCGCCTCCTGCTTCCATAATTGGGCGCTGAAGTCACACAACACAACGAGGAGACTCAGCCCACCACCATCTCCCCGCACGACTGTGAGGTAGTATTCGTCATACACATCCATCACCGCCCGTGGCATCCATATCACAGCTAGCTTCTGCCTCTCCAAATCAAACTCAAGGATATGCCTCTCTGCACCATATCCCCAGTCGAATGACGGCTTCCAAGTAAGTATCCAGTAAAGGGAACCCCCAACCAAGACGGCAGGCACACTATGAACTCTTCTGGGATGGAACCTTGGATCCTCGGACGTAATCGACGTTGAGACGACATTACCCCATTCACCGGTCTCCGATGAGTAAATGCAGGCGAGCGCTCGGCTTTGTTGTTTGTAGTTGTCGTCTGGCGCTACCGCTACCAAGACCACCCGGAAGTGTGGGGCAGCATGAAGCACCGCCCCGTTGATCTCGCCGGTGTTTGCATGTAACCCCAGGTGAATGGCAATGTGGTGCTGGTCGCCGGTGACGCGGTCCCACACAAGGTAACAGGGGTGCGTCTGGTCGGAGAGTAGTACAAGGCCATGGCGGCATCCGAGGAGCCGGAAGCGAAAGCCAAAGCGCTCGCCCTCGTCAGGCTTCAAGGAGAAGCGCCCGGGCGGGATGCGATTGGGCGCCTCCAGAGTGGGTAGGAAGGGGTAGGTGAGATGACTGCCAAAGAAACCCAGGAGGGCAGGGTTGCGGCGGTGGCGGATTCGGAAGTGTGTGGAGAAGCCCGGGCTGGAGGTGAGGCTGCGCCAGCGCTCCCCCCCCCCCCCCCCCCCTTGCAGACAAGCGTGACGCGGGGGAGGGATGACGGCCTCCTTGCTCCTAGCCTCACCGGTGCTCAATCTTCATGATCCTGGTACATGCAGGGATGAAGATCGCGGACAAGACAAGAGACATCTTGCGGAACAATTTTATTTCATACATATGGGACATTATGTCAAAGCCCTTCCATTGATCCCCTCAACAAATACATCGGGTTGCAAGGCTCATGCCTCAACCCATACCTTACCGAACTACTCACACATGGACACCAGATCGTGGGAAGAAAACATTGAAGAACACATCTTGGAGATTGATTGATTGCAAATATGCCTTACAATGGATGCCTTGCGCGATGCACGATTACACATATGAACTATATTAGGAAGCACTATGGTGGTGGTGATGGCTATGGAGATGGAAATGGCGGCGGCTAGGGTTGGTGGATGAAGATGTTCTGGCTGCTCCCGTGCTCGTCTCTCCGTTGACATTTCGATGGGGTCCCCTTTATAAAAGTTGTATAGGTGGACGATCTGCCTCAAAATCCACGCCAAACGGGCGCCCATACGGGCACGTGTGCCCGCGTGGAACACCATCTTTTGCACTATTTTCGCGCATACGCCTCCTGTTGATTCCTTCTTCTGCCATTCTCCTTCCTTTTGATTCCCACACGTGATTCCTTCCCTTTTTATCCCATTTCCTGTGGAAACACATCAAAAAGATGATTTGTGGAATCCTTTGCATTCATTAGTCATTAGTGGCAATATCGGAGTGAATATCTCTTTTTAAAAGAAATATCTCAGTTTAAACAAAGGTGGATGAGTGTAAAAATATCACTCATTAGCATGCACGCTTTGTTTTACAAAAAAAATAAGAACCAACACACCATGAAACAAAGTGGCTCCGATGATCATTAGGACCTAGAATATGAACACCATATGTGATGAAGGAAAGTTTTATTTGGAAAGCAAAAAAGAAAGTAAGGATCCGAAACACATCAGGAACCCGCTGAAGTTCTCACGAACCAAACAACATCTTGATTCCATGGAAAAATGAATCAAAAGTGCAGACCAAATCAACAAAATTTGGATCTAGTATGATGAACCAAGAGCATCACGCCCTGATAGATATTTTGGTTCATATAAGAGTTTTGAAACTCACCAAAAGGGAACAGGCAAAAGCCTACCCATGGTACTGTAGCACGCACCAGAGAACCATGCAGACCAGCTTGTTCGGGCCTTCATCGGCTCCAACAAGCCTATAAACGCCCTGAAGCCACTCGATGTAGAAGAACTAGTACACCCTCTTACACCAAAGGTAGCCGGGAGTCGACGGCGATCGTAACGTCCCCCACGGGATGGAGGGAGGCCAGGGGCCCGTCGTAGCACAGGGTGGAGGGAGGCCGCCGGCGGAATCGTGGGCAGGACGCTGTTAGAGTGTAGAGAGGTCGACAATGGACACACGTAGCAACGTGCATCCTCCTCCTTACCATGTCGCGTGGTGTGCCAGCACATCCTCCACGGGATGTATATAAGCCAATGGTGCATCATGACACGGTAGTGGAGGGAGGCTACTGACGGGCATGGGGTGATGGGACGGTGTGCATCCTCCTCTCCCTCATCTCCTCCGTCCAATACCTGCGACGGCTAGGGTTTTTGGAGGAGGAGACAGACCTACATGTGTTTCTGTTTATGTGGGCCAGTTCTTTCTCTTTTGTACTATGCCGCTGGTTTTTCTGTTGTGAGGGAGAGAAAAATTGATGGGGTGAGGAGGTGGGATGAGGGGGCGACTTTCTTCGATCAATGAGTAACCTTTTTTTCGAGAAAAGGTAGCTAGGCTTTCATTGAACAACAGTTACAAGGATTTCATTCAGATCATGCAGTATGCCTAGCCACAAGTGTCTACCCATTGGGAGGGAGACACCATATCTAGCTATGGTATGAGCTTCAACATTCAAAGCTCGAAGTTCATGACAAAAATTACAATTTGTAAAAAGCTTAGAAGTTTCTATGATCTCTCTAATAATGCCAACATAGTTTCCTCCTGTCCTGTCATGGGTGTGACCGATCACTTGTTTGCAGTCCGACACGACGTGAAGATTTTGCAGTCCCATGTCCTGCGCTGGAGATATAGTTTACCTACAAGCCAAGGCTTCAAGTGACGCCGGATCGATGAGTAACTAAACGAAACGAAACGACGTACGACCCTCTTTAACAGTAGAGATCACATCAATCAGCCCGCTTGCTTGCTTATCCGGAAATGAACCACGGGCTACCAACCCACATCCACACCCACGAAAAGCAGGGGCCCATCATTGTCTCTCTCTCTCTCTCTCTAAAAAGAAGGGGCCCGTCATCCCGCAGGAGTTTTTTTAGTCTAAACACACTTCTCTTTATTGATTAATAATAAGGTTCATGGGATACAATTTAGGTCCGAAGGATTAAGGAGCCACAAATGGCATCCTAACGAAAGTCCTAAAGCGTGCTTAGCAAGGTTATGTGCCTCTATATCTCGCTTTTAGCGAGATGGAACAAGCTCTCGCATCAGGCGCATCGCCAGCGAGCCGGCCCATTAGCACAGTTACTCGCTCGATGTGGGTTGATCGCTGCATGTTCGCTCTGCTATAACTTCTTTTTTCTCTGATATAACTTCTTTTTTCTTCATTTTCCTTTTTCTTGCTTTGATTTTTTGTTTCTTTTTTCTTCAGACTGTATTTCATTTTTTCTTTATTAGTTTTCACTGTTTTTCCATTCTTTTTGCACTTGTTTCTTTGATTTTCTTTTTTGTATCCTTTTTCTTTGGTTTCTTTCTCTGTTTTCCTTATTTTTCTTCTTTCTTTATTTTTCATCTGTCTTTGTTTTTTCTGGTACTCATTCTACATTTTCTAATACATGTTTAACATTTTTTAATTATAAGTTTAACATTTTTTGTATACATGTTCAATATTTTCATACACATTTTTAACATTTTTAAAATACTTGATTAACATTTTTTGGATATATGTTCAGCATTTTTCTCCACATTTTTTACATTTTCAAATGCTTGATTAACATTTTTCAAATACAACATTAACACAATGCATGGTCAACATTTTTTCTATACACATTTAATATTTTTCAAGTGTTTGATTAACATTTTTTCAAATGCAAGATTAATTTTTTGAATACATGTTCAACATTTTTTTATATGCACTTAAAAAACCCCCCCCCCCCCCCCCCATTTCAAGTTCTTGATTAACATTTTTCAAATGCAATTTTTTGAATACATGATCAACATTTTTTATATGCATTCAACATTTTTCATGTGCTTGATTAACTTTTTTCAAATACAAGTTTAATTTTTCTAATACAGTAAAATGTTAAGTTTTTTTTAATACATGGCCAAACATTTTTACAAACCTGTTTAACATTGTTCCAAATGCTTGATTAACATTTAAAAAAATAAATGGTCAATGTTTTCACACACATTGTATATTTTTGTATACATTTTGCGTGTACATGAGAAACATTTTCTCTATACACATTTAATATTGTTCAAATGTTTGGTTAACTTTAAAAAAAATGTTATATGTGAATGAATTCTTGCAATATATTTATTTAGAATATTAGGAAGTGTAAACGAAAGAAAAAAATAGAAAGAAAACATGAAAAAATATCTGAAAAATAAAACAAAGAAACGAGGCCGTGGCCTCCGGCGTGGCTGGGCTGGCCCGTCCAGTTTCCCTTCCCTACGTCTTGCTTTAGGCGAGACATAGGGGCAGCGCCCCCATCATCCATCCATCCATCCATCTCTCGGCTCTCGGCCGCCACCGAATATACGAGCGTCATCCTTCACTCTTGGTCACTCCTTGCTCCTCCCCATCCCCAAAAGAAGAAGAAGAAAAAACCTCCTCCCCAATTCAGCGAGATATTTTTCGTTTTTTATATAATTAAAGTATACCTGGGGACCATAGTTTTCACTAGAGGCTTCGCTCTCGAACACATATCAGACGGTGGGTGAACAAATTACTGTTGAACAATTTATAAAAAAACGCATAATTATGACGATATTCAAGGCAATGATCATGTACTCCCTCTCCATTTCTTTTTAGTCTGCATATAAGGTTTGGTGAAAGTCAAGCTTTGTAAAGTTTGACTAACTTTATATTAAAAAATATTATCATTCACAATATGAAATCAATATTATCAGATGCACCATGAAATATATTTTTCATACTATATAGTTTTAGTATTATAGATGTTCATATTCTTCGATATAAATTTAGTCAAAAATTGTGTAGTTTGACTTTGATCAAATTTTATATGCGGAGTAAGAATAAACGGAAGGAGTATATACACATCACGTCCGAGACAAGTAGATCGACTTCTGCCTGCATCTACTACTATTACTCCACCAATCGACCGCTATCCAGCATGCATATATGATATTAAGTTCATAAAAACAAAGTAATGTCTTAAACAAGATGACATGATGTAGACAAAGTAAACTCAATCAATATGAATAAACCCCCATCATTTTACCCTTAATGACAACAATACAAAATATTGTCTTGTCCATGTCTGTCACTGGGATATAGAGCACCGCAAGATTGAACCCATTACAAAGCACCTCTCACTCTGAAGATAAAATCAATCTAGTTGGCAAAACCGAACAAATAGATCGGAGAGAAATAGAAAGGTATAACAATCATGCATAATAAAGTTCAGAAAAGACTCAATTACTTATCATGAATATTCAGATCATAAACCCACAACTCATCAAACCCCAACAAACATACCGCAAAAGAAGATTACATCGGATAGAACTCCAAAAACATTGAGGAGAACATCATATTGAAGATCAAAGAGAAAGAAGAAACCCTCTAGCTACTAGCTATGGACCCGTAGGTCGGTGGTGAACTACTCACGCTTCATCGGAAGGGCGGCAAGGTTGATGTAGAAGCCCTCCGTGATCGATTCCCCCTCCGGCGAAGTACCGAAAAAGTCCTTCAGATGGGATCACAGAAGAACAGAGACTTGCGGCGGCGAAAAACGTGTTTCGGGTGGCTCTCTATTGGTTTGGGAATATTTCTAAATTTATAGGCTTGAATTAGGTCAAGATGTGCCACGGGGGTCCCACAAGCTATGGGGCGCCCCCCTGGGGCGCGTCCTGTGAGCTTGTCGCTCACCCGTGGCTCCTCTGGTCTCCTCCCGAACCTTGTAGCGTCCCTTCTGGTCCAGAAAAAATTAATCCGAAGATTTTTTCCGTTTGGACTTCGTTTGATATTGATTTTCTGAAAAGCCAAAAACAAGCAAAAAACAGGAACTTGCACTGGGCACAGGATTAATAGGTTAGTCCCCAAAATAATATAAAATAGCATATAAAGCATCCAAAATTGATAATATAATACCATGAAACAATTAAAAAATTATAGATACGTTGGAGATGTATCAGGGCCCCATCAGTGTCTCTCTCTAAAAGAAAAGTTCCCCATCATCCAGCGAGAGCTTTTTTTAGTCTAAACACACCTCTATTTATTGATCAATATTAAGGTTCATGGGATACAATTTAGGTCTGAAGGATTAAGAAGCCACAAATGACATCCTAACGAAAGTCCTAAATCGTGCTTAGCAAGGCTATATCTCGCTTTGAGCGAGATGGAACAAGCTCTCGCGTCATGCATATCGCTAGCGAGCTGGCCCATTAGCACAGTTACTCGCTCGCTGTGGTTTGATTGCTTCATGTTCGCTCTGCTACGGTTTTCTACGGTTTTTCTTCTTCTTCTTTTGTTTTCTTTTGTTTTTCTTTGATTATGTTTGTTTTGTCATCGGTTTTCTTTGGTTTTTCTTTGTTCTTTGATATAACTTATGATTTCTTTGTTTTTCCTCAGTTTTCATTGGTTTTTCTTTTCCTTTTTTTCTTCGTTTTTCTTTGGTTTCTTTTTTTCTTCCTTCGTTTTTCTCCTATATAACTTCTTTTTTTCTTCATTTTCCTTCTTTTTTTGCTCTGATGTTTTGTTTCTTTCTTGGTTTTCAATGTTTTTCATTCTTTTCTTTATTGGTTTTCACTGGTTTTCCATTCTTTTTGCACTTGTTTCTTTGGTTTTCTTTGTGGTTTCCTTTTTATTTGGTTTCCTTGTTTTTTCTTCTTTGTTTATTTTTTCTTCTTTTGTCTTTCTTGTTTCTTTTGGTTCTCATTCTACATTTTTATAATACACGTTTAACACTTTTTAATTATAATTTTAATATTTTTTGAATACATGTTCAATATTTTCATACATGTTTTAAACATTTTTTAAAGACTTTATTAACATTTTTTGGATACATGGTCAACATTTTTCTACACATTTTTAACATTTTCAAATGCTTGATTAACATTTTTCAAATACAAGATTTTTTTAATGCATGGCCAACATTTTTTATATACACATTTAATATTTTTCAAATGCTTGATTAATATTGTTTTCAAATGCAAGATTAACATTGTTTGAATACATGGTCTACATTTTTCTATATACACTTAACATTTTTCAAATGCTTCATTAAATTTTTTCAAATACAAGTTTAACATGTTTTTAATACAATACAATATTAGCTTTTTTTTAATACATGGCCAACATTTTCTCTGTATACATTTAATATTTTTAAAATGCTTCATTAACATTTGTTCAAATGCAAGACTAACAGTTTCTGAATACATGATCAAGCTTTTTTCCTATACACATTTAACTTTTTCTTAATTGTTTGATTAACATTTTTCAAAACCTTGTTGAGCATTGTTTGAAATACTTGATTAACATTTTTTAAATACATGATCGACGTTTTCACACAAATTGTATACTTTTTGTATATACTTTTCGTATACATGAGAAATATTTTCTCTATACAGAATTAACATTTTTCAAATGATTAGTTAACATTTTTCTCAAATGTTTTATGTAAATTAATGCTTCATTAACGAAAGTAAAAAATAGAAAAAAAAACGAAAACAAAATACCTGAAATACTTCCTCTGTCCCAAAATAAGTGTCTCAACTTTACACTAACTTCAGTATAAAGTTGTACTAAGATTGAGACACTTATTCTGGGACGGAGGGAGTAAAAAACAAAGAAACGAGGCCGTGGCTGGGCTTGTCGATCTGGCTCGCCTTCCCTACGTCTCGCCATAGGCGAGACACAGGGGCAGCGCCCCCATCATCCATCCATCCATCTCTCGGCTCTCGGCTCTCGGCCGCCGACGAATAAACGAACGTCATCCTCCACTCTTGGGGCACTCCTCGCTCCTCCTCCCCATCCCCCAAAGCAGAAGAAAAAAAACCTCCCCTCCCCCCCAATCGTAAACCCTAGACTAGCCCCGCCCGCCGGAGCGCCGGATGCCATGGGCGCCAGTCGGAAGCTGCAGGGCGAGATCGACCGCGTCCTCAAGAAGGTGCAGGAGGGCGTCGACGTCTTCGACAGCATCTGGAACAAGGTCCCCCCCTCCTCTTCCCCTTCTCCCCAGCCCCCGATTCTCAGGATTTTGCACGATTTCTCATGATTCTCCGGGGTCTCGGGCAGGTCTACGACACCGAGAATGCGAACCAGAAGGAGAAGTTCGAGGCGGACCTCAAGAAGGAGATCAAGAAGCTGCAGCGCTACCGCGACCAGATCAAGACCTGGATCCAGTCCAGCGAGATCAAGGACAAGAAGGTGACCCCCTCTGTAATCAGTTTGTTGCCTGGATGGAGCTGCCCGTGCAGCAGCTGCTTCCTCCTCCCTTCCTTCCTGAAAATTATCTGCTGTCACGCTCTTCTGTTCAGTCAACTGTTTAGTTAAGATGCGGCTTCAGTGCCAAGTTATCTGTCGGAAGTATGTCTTTACAGGTGTTGGGGGGAGGTCAAGTGGCTAACTCCACTTCTCAGTGCTTCTGTATTTCGTGTTGACATTGATAATCTTGCTCGTTTTTGGTTGTACGCCCTACTAGTATTCACGTAGGTGCAATGCCAATGCACGTCTCGTCTGAATTCAAATTTGATATCATGATTGTCTGGAATACAAAATCATACTTGACTGCTCGAAGTGACTCTGCACATGATGGTATTTTATTTAAGTGGTAAAAAGAATAACAGCCGACACTTTTTCCTCTCTAAAAGAACCAAAAGAAACGAAACTGATTTAAAAACAATTGTAAACTTGAGTGGTAGTAAGAGGCGAAGAATTTGGATGATGGGTTTTGTATGGATTTATTACTTGGGAGATCTCGTGGTCTAATGATGTCTGGAATGGAACATTACAGGTCCTCGTTCGATCTTCTGATCTGAATGTGAGTAAAGGTTATTAATAGAACTGCTTTTATCTTGTGTTCGAATTGTACCATTAAGCCATGATGGGATTAAGCTGTAGAGCCCACAGTTGTGAGAAGGTGTTCTGATCAAATCATTGACTTCACTTAGAAAGTTTTTCAGTGCAATAAGGCAATCTGTATGGATGTCCAACAGAGTTTAGGAGTTTGTAGGCCCCTAAAGTTCTTACTGACCTTAAATCAAACCTGCCTTTAGAAAGACTTGCTAAATCAACAGTATACTAATGGTTCTGGAGACGCTGCAATTCCTGATGTCGTTTCTTAGGGTCTGTTTGGTTTGAGAACCAAATGGAGTGGAATATAACAGTTCCATTCCAGAGGAAAATAGAATGGTTCAGTTCATTTCCTGTGTTTGGTTGGAGGGGTGGAATGACAATAATCTGATTCAGTTCACCTCTTGGTGATATTATCTCCCATGGCCATGTGCACAATCGTATTTTTGTTAGACAATATATTATTCTAATTTTCAGCAGGATTTTCTTTGTATTTTCATTTTTCAGCTTTAACAATTGTATAGCTCTCACTTTTGGCTATGGCTAATTGGTTATCGAACATAAAACTGGAATACACATATAAACAAGACAAATTGTGTAGCTATCACAATTTTCTAAGCACTATAGAGGTTAAAAATTACAATGTAATTTTGGACAGCAGCATGTACCAACAGGGATTGCAAAACCATAGGCAAGAGGAGGAACCAAGTAACCAACGTGCACCAGTTCACTTGGCATTTCCTAGAACACCCTACGTGCACCAGTTCCGTGAAACTTCTCCTCGCATAAAGCACCAGGAATTGGAGGAACCGGTGCGTTCCGCATCTGAGGGGAATATTCCCTTTTGAGGAACCAATGGATTCTCGTTCCCTCTGTAACCAAACATAGTAATATGTCCCGTGCACAGAACCGACCCACTCCATTCCACTATATTCCCAAACCAAACACACCCTCGGTATTTTATTATCCAACATGTCTTGTCATTTTAATCATCCCTTGTCAATTGGAACATTTCGTGCTCCATGTTTGTGCTACTGCATGCTGCATTTTTTTTCTTTGTAAATTGAAGAGTGTTTTACTGAAGAAATATGGTAGGGTTCCTGATTGTAGTTGTTCGTTTAGAGAAGCAGTTATTCCTTAGTTTCAATTTTGTGGTGGTCGGGCCAACTTTTTCTTTCTTAACATGTTAACCTTTAAAGTTGGGCATAGCTTATTGTTCTGTTTTTAATACATTTGTGATATATGTTGACATAGGTTAGTGCCTCTTATGAGCAGGCTCTCATGGATGCCCGCAAGCAGATTGAACGCGAGATGGAACGGTTTAAGGTCTGTGAGAAAGAAACTAAAACCAAGGCCTTCTCGAAAGAAGGGTTAGGTCAACAGCCGAAAACTGTATGCACTCGGTCTCTTTTCTGTGCTTGATTAACCCTTTTTTCTTCAGTTGTTATGAATCTCAGCATCAATTCTTATTTCACGCAGGATCCTAGAGAGAAGGCTAAAGCTGAAACAAGAGATTGGCTTAACAGTGTGGTATGTTAGATGCATTACTTGTATACTTAGTCTTGTGCGCTAATGTCTACATGTCTGCTGTTGGCTTTCCATAAACATGAGCAAACAAAGAAGTTACCTGCAACATATATGTCTTTTATTGTTGTTTCTCTTTGGCCTAGAGTATGTTCTGAAAGACACTCACAGATTCTGCTTTGTGACAACTGATAATAGACTATTTAGAATTTGATGACTAATTTTTCTGATCTGATTGTTCTGAAAGTATAACTTGCATGCACACCCGACTGCTGACGTTTGCTCATATTTTGACTATACTGGTGGTTACTTGTCCCTCTCAGAATAAAACAAAATCGTATAGACTATTATTCTGTGGCTATTTTCTTTGATCTGATCACTCTGAAAGTATCATTTGCATGCATGCTTGACTCTGCAGATGTTTATTGATATTTTGATTGTATCAAGTCATTACTCCGCACCTCGCTAATGACATTTGCATGCATACTTGACTCTGCTGATGTTTATTGATATTTTGATTATATCAGTGATTACTCCGTACCTTGCAAAAAATGTCATTACTTTGTGATTTTCTGGTGTTGCTATTTATTTGTTGCATGTGGGTGCAACATTTCTAATATACTTTTGGATTCTGTTTACAGGTTAGTGATTTGGAAAATCAGATTGATAATTTTGAAGCAGAGCTTGAAGGACTCTCATTTAAGAAAGGAAAGCAAAGACCTCCTCGATTGGTATGATCAACTGTGTAGGATTGGAAAGTGTTCATATTTTACTGTCTACGGAACCTGTTTCCAACAATCTCTATTGCGGAGGAAGTAATTATGCATTATCAGGTACATTTAGAGAAATCTATTACGCGGCATAAGGCTCATATAAAAAAATTGGAGTCAATTCTGAGACTCTTGGATAATGATGAGTTGAGTCCTGAGCAAGTCAATGATGTGAAAGATTTCCTAGAAGACTATGTTGAACGTAATCAGGTGGGATTGTCTTCCTGCTTAGCTGTCATAATATCCATTTTTTAATTTTTGATATAGTCAAGTCGTAATTGTGATGACCTAAAAGCATTGTGGATCTGCTGCTTGTTCTGACTATCGATTTCTTAATCCGAATTCAGGAAGATTTTGATGAATTTAGTGATGTTGAGGATCTCTATAGCACATTGCCTATGGAGAAGGTTGAAGCACTCGAAGACATGGTTTCACTTGCTCCTTCCATTCTTATCAAGGTGAGCTGTGAGCTGTTATTTTTTTTTTACTTTGGTTATTGTGATTTTGCTAATAGAATCAACTGGCAAACTTTCTTATGTTTTTTCCCCACAAATACTGCTAGTCTGCTATGCTGGTGAGACCATTTCTCTACCATGTTTTTATGTCGTGCAACTCTTCGTCTTTTAATTATGTGGGTAATTATATATTTTTCAACATCGCTTCTTGTTTGGTTGCTAGGGTGTTGCTGCTGTTTCCACTACTGCAGTTTTGAGTACAAAGAGTCCGACAGCAACTTCACCTACTCAGGTACATGTTATTCATTCCTAGTTATTTATTGAATATCTGTTGGTTTGTGATAAATGGAGACATAGTATTAGTATATCGAATACTCAGAACACAATGGTTGTTATGTGCCCAGTGTCAGCTTAGTTGGTATCCTGGCTGCTGCTTTCTTGTCAAACCTTTACATGCTAGTATTGATTTATTTGATCATCTTCTTACAAGCTAATCCTTGAATATGAATACACGTGGTTGTTGCTAATTTGTCGATATGCTGATTTACCGACTCTGTCTCCCTTTGCGTCAGGCTACTGTGTCAACAATCTCACAAGGTACATCACAAGATCAATCAGAGGAAACAACTACGCTAGAAAGCAATCCTGAAGCGGTGCCACAAACACCACCTCCGAAGGGTGGAAATCTGGGACCATCAGTGCCAGTTGTGCCCACTGCTATTAGTACCAGTGCTGCAGCCGTTTCCGTTCCAGCGGATACCATTAGTTCCCCAGGCCCAGTACGGACAATTATTCCTGCCACAGCACCCACAATATTTGTTGCTTCTGCTGCTGTTCGAAATGCTCCAGAGAGCATGCCTGCTGTTGCTCCAACTCCTGCAAACTTATCTACTGCCGTGAAGGATGATGAAAGCATGAGCTTTCCTCCACGTAGACCGTCTCCCGCAGTTACTGAAATTGGTCTTGGCAGGGGTATTACCCGTGGCTTAACTAGTCAGGCATTAGCTGCTCCCATAAGTGTAGGTCCAGTTCCAGGAAATGGGTCCATTACTGCAATTCCTCCAATAAATGACCTGTCCAAACGAAACATAATGAATACCGATGAGAGGGTTAACAGTGGTGGTCTTTCTCAGCAGTTGGTTTCACCTCTTGGTAGTAAAGTTCAACCACAGCCAGTTCTGAAGACTAACGATGCAGTTAGCTCTGATTCCAGTAACACCAGTGAAAGTGCGGTTATTGGAGGAAGGGTATTTTCTCCTCCGGTTGTTCCTGGGGCTCAGTGGAGGCCTCAAGCTCCTGCTGGTTTCCAAAATCAAAGTGAAACTGTACGTACCTTTGCTCCAGTTTTATTTCTGAATTCCACTGTGCTTTTACAAATGATTTTATTGATCATAAGAATTTTATGGGCATTTCAGATGTATGAGTGCTTCAGCAATTATGCTGTTCTTTTGAGTCTTTTAAGTTCCAACTGAATAAAACAACACAGGCATTTATTTGAAAATTTTCATCATCCCAATCTTGAATTCTTGTTGTTTCATCTTGATCCAGTGTCAGTCTGAAACATCTAAATAACTGCTTTTCCCTATTGTAGATTTCATTCATTTAGAATGTTAATCTATCACCGAGGTCATAAAATATTCATAGGATTATAGGAATATATGACATTTACTTGTTCACATTTTCAGGGTCAATTTCGTGGAAGACCTGAGGTCACCGACCAAAGGGAGAAGAACTTGCAAAGATTGCAACAAGTACAGCAGCAGCAGGGCAACCTTCTTAACGCTTCTCATATAACGGGCATCAATCAGAAGCAATTTTCAACCCAGCAGCCCAATTCCCTCTTACAACAGGTTGTTCCTGCTTTTACTAATAAAATGTTGTGATATATCAACGTCTCCTTTAGTCAAGAATCAGGAAGTACAAATTAGTTGAATATACCGATTTTTGATTGTCCGCGTATTACTTAGGTGCTGTTCTCTTTCTGTCTTTAGGAGTGCAAGTCCTTCTTTAGATGCTTCCATTCTAATCTTATTCCGTTAAGGCATCAAATCAACTCGTAAAGTTTGTAGTAATATTTTGTGTTGGCATTCCTCAATCTTTTGTAACCATCTTATAATGTCTGAAATCTAAAGTCAATTCTGTATAGTGATTCTTTTCACATTCTCAGTTTGTTCATTTTTGCAGTTTAATTCTCAGAGTTCTTCTATCTCTTCTCAAGGGGGCCTTGGTCTAGGGGTTCAGGGACCAGGTATCCCTTCTGCCTTCTCCCAAATTCTCGAGCAATGTAATGGCCATTCATTTATTTCTAGTATATATAAAGTTGGAGGCTCATAGTGTTGGACCACTAGTTTTTCCTGTGCATTAAGAATTTATCAATATGTGCAGACGCTGGGCAAACAAAAAGTGATGAGCAGCAACAGGGCTTGGCCGATGATGCTAGTGTGGAGTCTGCTGCAACAACTGGACCGAATAAGCACACCAATGAAGATGACACAAAGGCTCCTTATTCGGTACGGTCCAACTTTTCCATACATGCCTGCTCATGAATCCAGTGAAACAAGGTGCATACAATTAAGGACACTGCAATTATCAGTGGGAATAATCAATGGTGTGGAATAACTCACAATAATCTATGACATTTCGTAGCTAGATTTTTTAAAAGGATTTTGGGCTATTTTGCTCATATTTTAGAAAACCGGTCGTGTGTATGGCCCATCTTTCTTGCAAAATAGACTTGAACTGGTCACATCAGTTCCAATCTGCATATCTTTCCGGTGTTCCTACAGTGTGGCTTAACAGAAAAAATTAGAACAACGTAATGTACAGTTTCCCTGTACTTCTATTCATGCACATAATGAAACACCTGGGGCGTCACCCTGTGTGGCTTAACAGAAAAAATTAGAACAATGTACAGTGTAATTTTTCTGCAGTAATTATTTTTGGCAGTAGTATTTTAGGGTGAGCTTACCCCCCATCAAAATTTCGGTTAGCCAAAACTTCGGCGAGGATTTTGCTTGCCCATGTGGGCTACAAAAATGCAGAAGAGTGGCAAATAGACCTGGGCATGGCCAAAAATTTGGCAACCTTCTGAACATGAACATTGATTTTGGTGTGCGTGTTTTCTTATTATCTGAACATTGATTTTTCTTGTATGGTTTTTACAGAATCCTCCAGCATCCATAGCAGATGGCACCCAGCTATCTAGAGACTCTGATCTATCACCCGGGCAGCCTATGCAAGCTGGCATGCCATCATCTGGTGTTGGTGTTATTGGCCGGAGGAGTGTATCTGATTTTGGAGCAATTGGAGACAATCTCAGTGGAGCTTCGGTAGTTTCTGGGCACGATCACCTTTATAATTTGCAAATGCTCGAAGCTGCATACCACAGGCTTCCACAGCCCAAGGACTCTGAGCGTGCGAAAACTTACATTCCGGTATGGATGCTCTGTCATTTATATATGCACCAAATGTTGTAATGTAGAGAGTTAACCTCCCTATGTCGTTACTTTTTCAGAGGCACCCTTCAGTGACCCCTGCCAGTTACCCACAGATTCAGGCACCAATTGTGACAAACCCTGCCTTTTGGGAAAGGCTCGGTAGCGATACATTATCTACAGATATGTTATTCTTTGCATTCTACTATCAGCAGGTCAGGCTTCATATACTTCTTTCCAAATTCCCATTGTCTATTTTTGTTTTCCTTGCAGAACCATCCATCCAACTTTAATGAAGCTCTTGACATTCTTTGTTTTCCACTTTGCTAGAACTCATACCAACAATATTTGGCCGCGAAAGAACTAAAAAAGCAGTCATGGAGATTTCATAGGAAGTACAATACTTGGTTCCAACGTCATGTGGAGCCACAGGTTACGACAGATGAGTATGAGCGGGGATCATATGTGTACTTTGATTTTCATCTTGCAGATGATGGCAACGGGTGGTAAGTTGACCCCTCTTTCGTCTTTTGCTGTACTAAAGGTTGTTTGAGTGTTGCTGATCCTGTTATTATCGCTCGCTCGCAGGTGCCAAAGGATCAAGAATGACTTCACATTTGAATACAACTTCCTTGAGGATGAACTGTCAGTACAACCAAACTAGGGCGCTAGGGCTGATCAAAGTGCTTGATCAAATGTGACTCGTGTAATTTTCAGAATGGAACTGTTGGAATCCGGAACAAATTCAAATTCCCCAGTTGTAAGTTGTAACCTTGTGGGCGAATTTAAATTTAGAGCTGTTGTGTGCATCCTGGTCCTAGCCCTCAGTCTGAACCTCATGCTGAATTAGATCCAGATTTCCTGGAAACTGGGAACCGGGCATGTCCAACGAATTTGATGGTACATTAAAATAAAGGACTTGATGCAACATTGTTAGGATCATCCTGCAAGCCGAGAAGAATCTAAAATCCATGCGGCCAAGATGGTGGTGGATTATTGTCACTTATCGCACAAAATGAATGATTGAAACTCAGAATGTTCACTTAAGTTTTTTGAATTAAAAAAAGTATCATTGTCATTTCTAATAATACTTGCATCTTTTTTTTTTGAAACAAGGCAAAAGACTTGCCATTTTCATTAAATAAGGAGAAGGTTTAGACAGGTGACGCAAAGCGGCAAAAATAAAGGTCTACTCTTGCGCACAAGAACGCTTAAATGCTTGGCCCCAACCAGAGCCCAAAGATGGGCTTCCTCCTTGATTCTGGTGACGACGATGGTGGTTGGTGCAGTAGTGTTGCGGAAGATTCTTGCATTCCGCTCCTTCCAAATTTCCCATGAGACAAGCATCAAAACCTAAGCAATGGCCTTTCTGTTATGCCCGCCGAACTCATCACCTTTTGCCACCAAGCTCAAACCGAATCTTATGCCCGCCGAACTCATCACCTTTTGCCACCAAGCTCAAACCGAATCTTCGTGCCGCCAAGACATAGGCGAGTAGTCATGAATGCCAAGCCGAGTGGAAATCTCATTCCAGACTCTAACCGAGAATCGACATTGGAAAAGGAGGTGGGCCGCGGACTCTTGAACTTGCTTGCAGAGGGGGCAAAGGTTGCAAATTGGTCATCTCCGTCGAGCCAGGCGGTCCGCCGTCCAGACTCGGTTTTGAAGAATTAACTAGGCAAATAATTTGCACTTCGGGGGAGCCCACCTCTTCCAGGTCATGGAAGTGTTGGTGCTGAAAGTGAGCCCCGCAAATTGCGCCAAATAAGCCGAGGAAGCAGAGTACTCCCCGCTAGTTGTGAATTTCCAAGAAATAGTGTCCTGTCTATCATGGGTAAGAGTAACATCAGCGATCATCTCCCAAAGGTTGGCAAACTGCTGGATATGTGTCAATGTGAGGCCCTGATGGGTGTTAATCTAATGGATCCAAGAATTGTTGTCAAGAGCCTTGCTAACCACACATGCCTTCTTTTTTTAAATCTCGGAAATCTTGGGCGCAATGCCCTTGGGTCGAATACCATTCATCCAAGAGGATTCCCAGAATTTAGCCTTTTTACCATCGCCAATGATCACCGTAGTGTCCGCCGCAAAAAGGTCCTTATCCTTGTCAATGCAAGGCGTTCCCATCCAAATCCATGTTTTTGTTGGGTCAGCCCACTCGAACCACAACCAATGGAGACATAGAGCTAAAGCAAACTTCTCAAGGTTGAGCACACCAAGACCCCCATGAACCTTGGGCTTGCAGACGAGGTCCCAATTAACCTTACACTTGCCTCCCGTCACTTTATTGCAGCCTGCCCAAAGATAGGCGCGTCTGAGGCTATCAATCTTTTTCCTAACTTCAACAGGGAGGTCAAGAGGCGTGAGGTGATATATGGCTATGGCTGTGAGGACGGCTTTGACCAGCACAATGCGCCCAGGAGTGGCCACATGCATGGCCGACCAGGGGGTAGCTTCCCAGCCACCGTGTCCTCTAAGTATTGGAAGTGGATGCGCTTCAGCCTCGTAACTGAAAGAGGGAGACCAAGATATCTCATGGGGAAGGCTGTCCATACCGCCGGGAAGGCCTGCAGAATGTCATCAAGATTGATATTGGCACAATGAATGGGTGCCACAAGACTTTTGTCATAGTTGGTAACCAAGCTAGTAATATCACCAAAGGCGCAGAGCGTCGATGCCAGAAAATGGATATCCTCCTTAATTGGTGCGACAAAGATGGCCGCATCATCAGCATACAGGGAGGCCCGAATGGGGTTGCCTCGGAGTGGGTGAAGCTTGCCTTGATCGGTGGCCTTGACGAGGATGTGATGGAGCGGGTCAATGGCAAGGCAAAAAGGAGGGGGGGAGAGGGGGTCCCCCTGCCTAAGACCGCGACCGTGCATAATGGGGTCGCCCGGCACACCATTGAGAAGAACTCTGGAAGAGCCCGTGGATAGGAGGGCAGAGATCCAATCGCGAAAACGGCTTCTAAAGTGGTGGTGCATCAATAAATCCATCAAATAGTCCCATCTAACCGAATCGAAAGCTTTCTTGATGTCTAACTTGAAGCAAGGTTGGAGATTTGTTGCGATGAAAACGGCGAGCCAAGTTGCGTACATACATGAAATTGTCATGAATGCTCCTCTTCTTGATGAAAGCACTTTGCGTATTGGAAACGAGATCTGGCATGTGAGGGGCGAGACGAGTGGCCATCATCTTAGCAATGATCTTCGTAACGGCCTGGATGAGACTTATGGGTCTAAAGTCAGAAATGTCCTCCACCCCATCTTTCTTTGGGATTAGGGTACTATTGGCTGAGTTGAGCCAATGAAGGCTGGAAGTGTGGAGAGTTGAGAAGCTGTTGATCGCTTTCATAAGTTCCGGCTTGATGATGTCCCAACATTCCTTGAAAAACGCTCCAGTGAAGTCATCAGGGCCGGGAGCTTTATCACAGGGAAGATCATTGATTGGCTGCCCGAACCTCGTCCTCTGTGAACAAAGCACCTAGCTCAGAGAGATCAGACATCGATTGCGGGATGCAAGCCCAGTTGAAGTCCTTAGCGCGAGAGGGGCCTTCCCAATAGCTTTCAAAAAGTGGTGCTGAATAATCACTTTCTTGTGATCATGGTGCGTAACCCAGCCATTGTTGTGTTTAAGTCGGTGAATGAAATTCTTCCTACGATGATGGTTGATACGGAGATGAAAAAACCGAGTGTTAACATCTCCCTCTTTGAGCAACTTAATTCGCGAGCTTTTATCTCTTCCTTGCTCGCTCAAGGACCGCCAAGGCCAACACTTTCCTTTTCAACGCCTTTGTAAGGTTCCACTCCGCTGGGCTGAGCAGCCTTAGCTCTTGCGTGACGTCAAGCCGGAGAATGATCTCAAGGGCCATGTGGAGTTGGACTAATCGAGCCTAAATAGCCAACAAACACAATCTGTCCAGCTAGACACAGAAGCAACAGCAACACGCGGAGGATTGT
Organism: Thinopyrum obtusiflorum; assembly: GCA_036873465.1. Taxonomy (NCBI): domain Eukaryota; kingdom Viridiplantae; phylum Streptophyta; class Magnoliopsida; order Poales; family Poaceae; genus Thinopyrum; species Thinopyrum obtusiflorum. Next base: position 52,246 of record JAAAWM010011760.1, on the reverse strand, counting down.
CAGCAACTCCGGTGACTGCCACATCCCCTGACCTTCATCGCCTTCAACTAGGACGACACGATGCTGTGAGCAGCAACTCTGGCGACCGCGGGGACGCCGCAGCGTCGTCCTTGTTTTTGGCGAGGTCCTGGCTCAGCCTCGTTGTGGCCGACGATCATAAGGGGCAACTCCGGCTATCGCTGGCTAGCAGCGTCCGGCGAGGTCCTGGCTCAGCCTCATCGCTGTCGCTCCTCACGTTGTCTTTGCCTTCAGCCTTTGTGAAATCGACCGACACCAGAAAATATTTCAAGCACCTAGGATTTACCAAACGCGTGGAAATTTCAGAAAATCGTTAAACAGACTTGCCACGGAAATTCAATCCCAGTTCCGCTAAATCGAGGAATGCCAAGCATGCATCTGATCCATCCGCTCGCTCTTCTTACGTTCGATCGAGGGATCCACCCAACATGCATGGCATGGCGCGCGATCCCCAAATAACTAGGTCAAACCTACTCATTGCTTTATACAGTGTACAATTGTCTTTATTGCCTCATTAAGATGGTAGGCACTAATGCAACCAGTACTCATTGCTTTATACAGTGTATTTTTTGAGGCTTCCTATTTCGAGTTCCCTTTTGGCCTTCTATTACAATTTTGAGCATTTTTGTGTCACATTAAATATTTAAAGATTGCAGGACAAGGAGCTTGCTATTGTTGTTGTGCTTGCAATAAAAAAGTACTTTATGTTTATGTGATTGCCATTATGTATGAAATTTTCAGATTAGCTATACACTTAAGAAAGAAGTATTTAAATACTACTTACAAATCACGAGTTCTTAACAATTTGTAGATTTATGTGATTGCCATTGCTCTATATGTTTGTCTATTGGCATGATCTAACACTTCATGTAAAACACACAACTTTCATGTTTGACTGTTAGTAGCAACACCCAACCATTGCAAAATAAGTAGTAGCTTCAGCAAGATTTGAGAAAGATAGTGTGTCTACTTAACGCTTTGAAAAAATGGTCCACCTTTTCAAAGTTTCTTAGTTTTGAATCATGAGAGTACACTATGTTGAGTTATATATTTTGCAATGCAGGTTCAAAGAAGTGAGGCCATTACGGTCAAACTGGCTCCAAATTTGCTTACAAAAGGTAGCAGTGACCGTGCCATTGTATGCGATATGCATTGTTCACATGTGCGTACTATTACCATCATGTGAAAAATTCAGGTATTCATATTTCTTACTGTCCATGATGCTTAATTTCCACATGTGCATACTGTTACAATAAAATAAAAGGCATAAATCTTGCCATGTTTATCATCTTTGTCAGCAAACAAAGCAACTTACTTGGAAATTTTCTTCCAAATTCATTGATATGTTTATCTTCCTTCAAATTAAGCAAACTATTTCTTGCACTTGAACTTCTTTTATTTTGTACAACCTATACAAGGCAGAGTTATCTTTTTGTGCCACGCATAGGTAATTTTTTCTAATATAGGATTTGCTGAACCTATTAGTACTGATCGTGTTGTTGCTGTTCCAGAGAGGCTTCCAGCAGAAGCAACTCATGGTGAACTTGAAGAAAGGCCCATCGAACCTCCGTGATGTTGGTAACATTGATCATGAGGTAATCATTCTGGATTGCATTAGAGGTTCCAGTGATGTCGCCATGGATGTTTCCTTTTTGGCTATGTTCAGTTGACAAAGCTTCAATAACTTTATGTATAGGGTGTTCTACATGACACATCTTGCTATCGTGTAAATTTTGTTGTTGAAACGAAGCACATATGATAATTTTGGATGACCTTTTACTCCTCTCTGTTATATGGAGAAGAATATTTTGATGGTCGGTTTAATTGGATTTCTATGTAATGGACATGGTACGTATGTATCACGTTTCATTTCCCTTTTAGCCAAGAACATGTTCAAGCCAAATAAAAAATACCATAAGTAGAAAAAGTTTCAGGGACATTGGATCAAATAACAAAGAGATAAAAGGTCTCTATCGATCCTGTTTGTCACCAGATCCATTGATGTACTCAAAATCACACTTATCAAATGTGCCATTGCAACACTATATCCGCTCTATCATCTCAACAGCAAAGAACAATAGGTTAAGACACAAGAGAATTATCGACGGGCTTAAACACAACAGAATAAGACACAAGAGAATCATCGACAGGCTTGGTGGCGCTGGCGGCTGTGTGGGCTTCGGCCGACCTTGCGTGCGGCGGCCGTTGGTGGCAAGGGTGGTGGCGCTCGCTCGGGGCTGCCCCTTGGGGTCCCGACGTGGATGTGGGCTGCCACGGCGTGGTGGTGGCCCATGGCGGTGGTCTGGGTAGTTTCACGGCGGCGGCTGGACTTCTTCGGCGTCAGCCTGTCCGTGAGCGCCCTTGACAACCTTCGATTCCTCTTCCCGTCGTTCAGGCACTACCTTCATCGGAGGGTTGGCCCTCTCCTAGCTGCGGCCCATCGCCCGTCTTGCGCCCGGCAGCGGGACCGAGCTCGTCCCGCGCCCGGCAGCAGGACCGAGCTCGTCTTGTGCCCGGCACCAGGACCTGACTCGTCTCGCGCTTGGCGGCAGGACCGTGCTCGTCTCGCGCCCGACGGCAGGATGGGTCGATGGTGGCCAGTTTTGGCCGGCCTATTGGGTCTCGACGCTGGGGACAACTCAGGGGTGTGAAAGGCGGTTCCTTTCCACTCGTCTCTTTGGTTGGGGTAGCGGTGGGTGGCATCAAGGTCCTGGATGCCGGGACGACGGCCCTGGTGGTGGTGTTGCGGTGCTCCTGGGCAAACCCCGTGGCTTGGTGCTGCCTGGTGGCCATGGCCGTGTGGGCGGCGTGGTAGCCAGGGTGTGACGTTCGGTGGCGGTGAATATTGGCCGGGGTGAAAACCTGTTGTCTTCGGACGGACCGGCGGCGGCGAAGCTCGTTCCTTCTTGAAGCCGTCGCCGCGGCTCTCACTGCCCGTCATGTTGCTCCGGGGGAAACTCTGATCCCTGGGTCGGGCGGTGGCGGCACTTCGGTGTCGTAACCTTCCTGTAGGCACCGCCTTGGAGCCCACGGTGCATCATATGTAGCTTCTTCTCTTCGCGGTGGCCTGTTCACGGTTGAGGCCCCTGGTGGCTCATGTAGTGCCAGGGGTGGTGTTGCTACGCTCAGCGCCTATGTATCCTGCCTTGGGTGTGTACGTGTGTTCTGGTGGCATGCGTTGTACCGGGTTGTTGGTGATCTTTGCTTTATATATAAAGCGGGGCAAAAGCCTTTTTCGGTAAATATGGGCACGGCGTGGCGCCACACCTCCGCCTGCTAGTTCAATCCAGATCCACTAAACATGCTTGCCATGCATGACAATGGCAATGACAATGACATGATGAGCGATCTCCTATTCCTAACAACCAGGGGAAGCCTTGTGCTCCTTCTGGTGATCCTCTCCTCCACCGTCGTCCACGTCATGCGGGACTCGGACCCATGCGCCGGCTGCTGCATCCACGTCCGGCGCCTCCCCGCGCGCTTCAACACGGACCTCCTCGGCCACTGCGACACCTCCCTCCCGCTCGCAGACCACCACTCCGCTACGCGCTCATGCCCCTTGCTCGCCAACCATGGCATCAGCACGCGCACCAACAACCGCTCCCACTCCTAGTACCACACCGACACGTGTCTCCTCAAGCCCTTCTTCCACCGCCGCCTCCTCGACCGTGACTGCCTTGCCAATGACCCCGCCCGGGCCGACGTAGTCTTCCTCACCTACTATGCCTCCCTGATACGTCTCCATCGTATCTACTTTTCCAAACTCTTTTGCCCTTATTTTGGACTCTAATTTGCATGATTTGAATGGAACTAACCCGGACTGACGCTATTTTCAGCAGAATTGCCTTGGTGTTATTTTTGTGCAGAAATAAAAGTTCTCGGAATGACCTGAAAATTTACGGAGAATATTTTTGGAATAAATAAAAAATATTGGCGAAAGAATCAACCAGAGGGGACCCACCCGCTGACCACAAGGGTGGAGGGCGCGCCCTACCCCTAGGGCGCGCCCCCTGCCTTGTGGGTCCCCTGGACCTCCTCCGACCCTAACTCCAACTCTATATATTCACGTTCGGGGAGAAAAAAAAATCAGAGAGAAGGATTTATCATGTTTTACGATACGGAGCCGCTGCCACCTCCTGTTCTTCATCGAGAGGGCAGATCTGGAGTCCATTTGGGGCTCCGGAGAGGGGGATTCGTCGCCATCATCATCACCAACCTTCCTCCATCACCGATTTCATGATTCTCACCGCCGTGCGTGAGTAATTCCATCGTAGGCTTGTGATGTCTACTATGCAACCTTCTTCTTGTAGACTCGTGTTGGGCCTCCAAGCGCAGAGTTTTGTAGGACAGTAGCAAATTTCCCTCAAGTGAATGACCTAAGGTTTATCAATCCGTGGGAGGCGTAGGATGAAGATGGTCTCTCTCAAACAACTTTGCAACCAAATAACAAAGAGTCTCTTGTGTCCCCAACACACCCAATACAATGGTAAATTGTATAGGTGCACTAGTTCGGCGAAGAGATGGTGATACAAGTGTAATATGGATGGTAGATATAGGTTTTTGTAATCTGAAAATATAAAAACAGCAAGGTAGAAGTAACAAAAGTGAGCAAAAACGGTATTGTAATGCTTGAAAACAAGGCCTAGGGTTCATACTTTCACTAGTGCAAGTTCTCTCAACAATGATAACATAATTAAATCATATGGCAATCCCTCAACGTGCAACAAAGAGTCACTCCAAAGTTCCTATCGCGGAGAACATAAGATGAAATTGCTTGTAGGGTACGAAACCATCTCAAAGTTATCCTTTCCGATCAATCCATTGAGCTATTTCTATAAGTGTCACAAACAGCCCTAGAGTTCGTAGTAAAATAACACCATATAACACACATCAATCAACCCTAATGTCACCTAGATACTCCAATGTCACCACAAGTATCCGTGGGTCAATTATACGATATGCATCAAACAACTTCAGATTCATAATATTCAATCTAACATAAAGAACCTCAAAGAGTGCCCCAAGATTCCTACCGGAGAAACAAGGACGAAAACGTGCATCAACCCCTATGCATAGATTACCCCAATGTCACCTCGGGAATCCGCGAGTTGAGTGCCAAAACATACATCAAGTGAATCAATAGAACACCCCATTGTTACCACGGGTATCCCACGCAAGACATACATCAAGTGTTCTCAAATCCATAATAGTATTCAATCCGATAATAGTGAAACCTCAAAGGTAAAACTCAATTCATCACAAGAAGATAGAGGGGGAGAAACACCATATGATCCAACTGTAATAACAAAGCTCGCGGTACATCAAGATCGTGCCAAATCAAGAACACGAGAGAGAGAGAGATAGATCAAACAGATAGCTACTGGTACATACCCTCAGCCCCGAGGGTGAACTACTCCCTCCTCGTCATGGAGACCACCGGGATGATGAAGATGGCCACCGGTGATGGTTTCCCCCTCCGACAGGGTGCCGGAACGGGCTCCCGATTGGTTTTTTGTGGCTACGGAGGCTTGCGGCGGTGGAACTCCCGATTTAGGTTTCTTTCTGGGGGTTTCTGGATTTATAGGAATTTTTGGCGTCGGTTTCACGTCAGGGGGGTCCACGAGTCAGCGACAAGGCAGGGGGCACGCCCTAGGGGGGTGGGGGCGCCCTCCACCCTTGTCGTTGACTCGGGACTCTTCTGGCCCAACTCTTTAGCTTCGGGGGTTTCTTCTGGTCCATAAAAAATCACCGTAAATTTTCAGGTCATTTGGACTCCGTTTGATATTCCTTTTCTGTAAAACTCAAAAACAAGGAAAAAACAGAAACTGGCACTGGCTCTAGGTTAATAGGTTAGTCCCAAAAATAATATAAAATAGCATATAAATGCATATAAAACATCCAAGATGGATAATATAATAGCATGGAACAATAAAAAATTATAGATATGTTGGAGACGTATCAAGCATCCCCAAGCTTAATTCCTGCTCGTCCTCGAGTAGGTAAATGATAAAAACAGAATTTTTGATGTGGAATTCTACCTAACATATTTATCAACGTAATCTTCTCTATTGTGGCAAGAATATTCAGATCCATAAGATTCAAAACAAAAGTTTAATATTGACATAAAAACAATAATACTTCAAGCATACTAACAAAGCAATTATGTCTTCTCAAAATAACATGGCCAAAGAAAGCTATCCCTACAAAATCATATAGTCTGGCTATGCTCCATCTTCATCACACAAAATATTCAAATCATGCACAACCCCGATGACAAGCCAAGCAATAGTTTCATACTTTTGATGTTCTCAAACCTTTTCAACTTTCACGCAATACATGAGCGTGAGCCATGTACATAGCACTATAGGTGGAGTAGAATATGGTGGTTGTCGAGAAGACAAAAAGAAAGAGATAGTCTCACATCAACTAGGCGTATCAACGGGCTATGGAGATGCCCATCAATAGATATCAATGTGAGTGAGTAGGGATTGCCATGCAACGGATGCACTAGAGCTATAAGTTTATGAAAGCTCAAAAAGAAAACTAAGTGGGTGTGCATCCAACTTGCTTGCTCACGAAGACCTAGAGCAATTTGAGGAAGCCCATCGTTGGAATATACAAGCCAAGTTCTATAATGAAAAATTCCCACTAGTATATGAAAGTGACAACATATGAGACTCCCTATCATGAAGATCATGGTGCTACTTTGAAGCACAAGTGTGGAAAAAGGATAGTAACATTGCCCCTTCTCTCTTTTCTCTCATTTTTTTTTCTTTTCTCTCTTTTTTGTTTGGCTTCTTTGGCCTTTCCTTTTTTTTGATTGGCCTCTTTGGCCACCCCCTTTTTTTAACCTCACATGGGACAGTGCTCTAATAATGAAGATCTTCACACTTTTATTTACTTACAACTCAAGAATTACAACTCGATACTTAGAACAAAATATGACTCTATATGAATGCCTCGGGCGGTGTACCCGGATGTGCAATGACTCAAGAGTGACATGTATGAAAGAATTATGAACGGTGGCTTTGCCACAAATACGATGCCAACTACATGATCATGCAAAGCAATATGACAATGATGGTATGTGTCATAATAAACGAAACGGTGGAAAGTTGCATGGCAATATATCTCGGAATGGCTATGGAAATGCCATAATAGGTAGGTATGGTGGCTGTTTTGAGGAAGGTATATGGTGGGTGTGTAACACCCCCTTGTAATAAGCCCTGTGATACTCTGTTGAATATGCCAAATCATGATCATTAGCAGTGCCAAATCACAAGGGTTGAGGATCCAACTCAAATTCCCCCCCCCCCCCCCCCCCCCCCCCCCCCCCCCCCCCCCCCCCCCCCCCCCCCCCCCCCCCCCCCCCCCCCCCCCCCCCCCCCCCCCCCCCCCCCCCCCCCCCCCCCCCCCCCCCCCCCCCCCCCCCCCCCCCCCCCCCCCCCCCCCCCCCCCCCCCCCCCCCCCCCCCCCCCCCCCCCCCCCCCCCCCCCCCCCCCCCCCCCCCCCCCCCCCCCCCCCCCCCCCCCCCCCCCCCCCCCCCCCCCCCCCCCCCCCCCCCCCCCCCCCCCCCCCCCCCCCCCCCCCCCCCCCCCCCCCCCCCCCCCCCCCCCCCCCCCCCCCCCCCCCCCCCCCCCCCCCCCCCCCCCCCCCCCCCCCCCCCCCCCCCCCCCCCCCCCCCCCCCCCCCCCCCCCCCCCCCCCCCCCCCCCCCCCCCCCCCCCCCCCCCCCCCCCCCCCCCCCCCCCCCCCCCCCCCCCCCCCCCCCCCCCCCCCCCCCCCCCCCCCCCCCCCCCCCCCCCCCCCCCCCCCCCCCCCCCCCCCCCCCCCCCCCCCCCCCCCCCCCCCCCCCCCCCCCCCCCCCCCCCCCCCCCCCCCCCCCCCCCCCCCCCCCCCCCCCCCCCCCCCCCCCCCCCCCCCCCCCCCCCCCCCCCCCCCCCCCCCCCCCCCCCCCCCCCCCCCCCCCCCCCCCCCCCCCCCCCCCCCCCCCCCCCCCCCCCCCCCCCCCCCCCCCCCCCCCCCCCCCCCCCCCCCCCCCCCCCCCCCCCCCCCCCCCCCCCCCCCCCCCCCCCCCCCCCCCCCCCCCCCCCCCCCCCCCCCCCCCCCCCCCCCCCCCCCCCCCCCCCCCCCCCCCCCCCCCCCCCCCCCCCCCCCCCCCCCCCCCCCCCCCCCCCCCCCCCCCCCCCCCCCCCCCCCCCCCCCCCCCCCCCCCCCCCCCCCCCCCCCCCCCCCCCCCCCCCCCCCCCCCCCCCCCCCCCCCCCCCCCCCCCCCCCCCCCCCCCCCCCCCCCCCCCCCCCCCCCCCCCCCCCCCCCCCCCCCCCCCCCCCCCCCCCCCCCCCCCCCCCCCCCCCCCCCCCCCCCCCCCCCCCCCCCCCCCCCCCCCCCCCCCCCCCCCCCCCCCCCCCCCCCCCCCCCCCCCCCCCCCCCCCCCCCCCCCCCCCCCCCCCCCCCCCCCCCCCCCCCCCCCCCCCCCCCCCCCCCCCCCCCCCCCCCCCCCCCCCCCCCCCCCCCCCCCCCCCCCCCCCCCCCCCCCCCCCCCCCCCCCCCCCCCCCCCCCCCCCCCCCCCCCCCCCCCCCCCCCCCCCCCCCCCCCCCCCCCCCCCCCCCCCCCCCCCCCCCCCCCCCCCCCCCCCCCCCCCCCCCCCCCCCCCCCCCCCCCCCCCCCCCCCCCCCCCCCCCCCCCCCCCCCCCCCCCCCCCCCCCCCCCCCCCCCCCCCCCCCCCCCCCCCCCCCCCCCCCCCCCCCCCCCCCCCCCCCCCCCCCCCCCCCCCCCCCCCCCCCCCCCCCCCCCCCCCCCCCCCCCCCCCCCCCCCCCCCCCCCCCCCCCCCCCCCCCCCCCCCCCCCCCCCCCCCCCCCCCCCCCCCCCCCCCCCCCCCCCCCCCCCCCCCCCCCCCCCCCCCCCCCCCCCCCCCCCCCCCCCCCCCCCCCCCCCCCCCCCCCCCCCCCCCCCCCCCCCCCCCCCCCCCCCCCCCCCCCCCCCCCCCCCCCCCCCCCCCCCCCCCCCCCCCCCCCCCCCCCCCCCCCCCCCCCCCCCCCCCCCCCCCCCCCCCCCCCCCCCCCCCCCCCCCCCCCCCCCCCCCCCCCCCCCCCCCCCCCCCCCCCCCCCCCCCCCCCCCCCCCCCCCCCCCCCCCCCCCCCCCCCCCCCCCCCCCCCCCCCCCCCCCCCCCCCCCCCCCCCCCCCCCCCCCCCCCCCCCCCCCCCCCCCCCCCCCCCCCCCCCCCCCCCCCCCCCCCCCCCCCCCCCCCCCCCCCCCCCCCCCCCCCCCCCCCCCCCCCCCCCCCCCCCCCCCCCCCCCCCCCCCCCCCCCCCCCCCCCCCCCCCCCCCCCCCCCCCCCCCCCCCCCCCCCCCCCCCCCCCCCCCCCCCCCCCCCCCCCCCCCCCCCCCCCCCCCCCCCCCCCCCCCCCCCCCCCCCCCCCCCCCCCCCCCCCCCCCCCCCCCCCCCCCCCCCCCCCCCCCCCCCCCCCCCCCCCCCCCCCCCCCCCCCCCCCCCCCCCCCCCCCCCCCCCCCCCCCCCCCCCCCCCCCCCCCCCCCCCCCCCCCCCCCCCCCCCCCCCCCCCCCCCCCCCCCCCCCCCCCCCCCCCCCCCCCCCCCCCCCCCCCCCCCCCCCCCCCCCCCCCCCCCCCCCCCCCCCCCCCCCCCCCCCCCCCCCCCCCCCCCCCCCCCCCCCCCCCCCCCCCCCCCCCCCCCCCCCCCCCCCCCCCCCCCCCCCCCCCCCCCCCCCCCCCCCCCCCCCCCCCCCCCCCCCCCCCCCCCCCCCCCCCCCCCCCCCCCCCCCCCCCCCCCCCCCCCCCCCCCCCCCCCCCCCCCCCCCCCCCCCCCCCCCCCCCCCCCCCCCCCCCCCCCCCCCCCCCCCCCCCCCCCCCCCCCCCCCCCCCCCCCCCCCCCCCCCCCCCCCCCCCCCCCCCCCCCCCCCCCCCCCCCCCCCCCCCCCCCCCCCCCCCCCCCCCCCCCCCCCCCCCCCCCCCCCCCCCCCCCCCCCCCCCCCCCCCCCCCCCCCCCCCCCCCCCCCCCCCCCCCCCCCCCCCCCCCCCCCCCCCCCCCCCCCCCCCCCCCCCCCCCCCCCCCCCCCCCCCCCCCCCCCCCCCCCCCCCCCCCCCCCCCCCCCCCCCCCCCCCCCCCCCCCCCCCCCCCCCCCCCCCCCCCCCCCCCCCCCCCCCCCCCCCCCCCCCCCCCCCCCCCCCCCCCCCCCCCCCCCCCCCCCCCCCCCCCCCCCCCCCCCCCCCCCCCCCCCCCCCCCCCCCCCCCCCCCCCCCCCCCCCCCCCCCCCCCCCCCCCCCCCCCCCCCCCCCCCCCCCCCCCCCCCCCCCCCCCCCCCCCCCCCCCCCCCCCCCCCCCCCCCCCCCCCCCCCCCCCCCCCCCCCCCCCCCCCCCCCCCCCCCCCCCCCCCCCCCCCCCCCCCCCCCCCCCCCCCCCCCCCCCCCCCCCCCCCCCCCCCCCCCCCCCCCCCCCCCCCCCCCCCCCCCCCCCCCCCCCCCCCCCCCCCCCCCCCCCCCCCCCCCCCCCCCCCCCCCCCCCCCCCCCCCCCCCCCCCCCCCCCCCCCCCCCCCCCCCCCCCCCCCCCCCCCCCCCCCCCCCCCCCCCCCCCCCCCCCCCCCCCCCCCCCCCCCCCCCCCCCCCCCCCCCCCCCCCCCCCCCCCCCCCCCCCCCCCCCCCCCCCCCCCCCCCCCCCCCCCCCCCCCCCCCCCCCCCCCCCCCCCCCCCCCCCCCCCCCCCCCCCCCCCCCCCCCCCCCCCCCCCCCCCCCCCCCCCCCCCCCCCCCCCCCCCCCCCCCCCCCCCCCCCCCCCCCCCCCCCCCCCCCCCCCCCCCCCCCCCCCCCCCCCCCCCCCCCCCCCCCCCCCCCCCCCCCCCCCCCCCCCCCCCCCCCCCCCCCCCCCCCCCCCCCCCCCCCCCCCCCCCCCCCCCCCCCCCCCCCCCCCCCCCCCCCCCCCCCCCCCCCCCCCCCCCCCCCCCCCCCCCCCCCCCCCCCCCCCCCCCCCCCCCCCCCCCCCCCCCCCCCCCCCCCCCCCCCCCCCCCCCCCCCCCCCCCCCCCCCCCCCCCCCCCCCCCCCCCCCCCCCCCCCCCCCCCCCCCCCCCCCCCCCCCCCCCCCCCCCCCCCCCCCCCCCCCCCCCCCCCCCCCCCCCCCCCCCCCCCCCCCCCCCCCCCCCCCCCCCCCCCCCCCCCCCCCCCCCCCAATATAATAGCATGGAACAATCAAAAATTATAGATACGTTGGAGACGTATCATGGGGGAATCATAGTCGAAACCATCCTTTCCTCACTAGGACAATGCTCTAACAATGATGATCATCACACTTTTATTTACTTACAACTCGATAACTAGAACAATATGACTCTATATGAATGCCTCTGGCAGTGTACCAGGATGTGCGATGATCTAGCATAACATGTATAAAAAACGATGAATGGTGGCTGAGCCACAAATACTAGGTCAGCTATATGACCATACAAAGCAATATGAAAATGAATATGTATGTCATAAAAATAGAACGGTGGAAGTTGCATGGCAATATATCTCAGAATGGCTATGGAAATGCCATAATAGGTAGCTATGGTGGCTGTTTTGAGGAAGATATAAGGAGGCTTATGTGTGATAGAGCGTATCATATCATGGGGTTTGGATGCACCGGTGAAGTTTGCACCAATTCTCAAGGTGAGAAAGGGCAATGCACGGTACCAAAGAGGCTAGCAAATTGCGGAAAGGTGAGAGTGCGTATAATCCATGGACACACATTAGTCATAAAGAACTCACATACTTATTGTGAAAGTTTATTCGCCCTCGAAGCAAAGTACTACTCGCATGCCCCTAGGGGGATAGATTGGTAGGAAAAGACCATCGCCCCCGACCGCCAGTCATAAGGTAGACACTCAATAATAAATCATGCTCCAACTTCATCGCATAATTAGAGACTATACGTGCATGCTTCAGGAATCACAAACCTTAACACCAATATTCTTACTAAACCACAATCATTCGCTAGTACCCCCAAATATTACCATCTTAATATCGCAAAACTATTGCAAGGAATCAAACATATCATATTCAGTGATCTACATGAAAGTTTTTATTATATCCCTCTTGAATACCTAACCTTTATGGACTATTCTTATAACCCGTGCAAATTTCCATGACTATTTAATAGACTCTCAAAAAGATTTAAGTGAAGCATGAGAGTGCAATTATTTTTTTAAATAAAATCACCACCGTGCTCTAAAAGATATAAGTGAAGCACTGGAGCAGCTGTCTAGCTCAAAAGATATAAGTGAAGCATATAAAGTATTCTAACAAATCAAGAATAAATGTGTGTCCCTCTCAAAAGGTGTGTCCGAAAAAATATGATTGTGGCAAACTAAAAAGAAAATAAAGCAAAAACTACTATGGCACAAGACGCTCCAAGCAAAACTCATATCATGTGATGAATAAAAATATAGCTCCAAGTAACATACCGATAGATTGTAGATGAAAGAGGGGATGCCTTCCGGGGCATCCCCAAGCTTAGACACTTGGGTCTTCCTTGAATATTACCTTGGGGTGCCTTGGTCACCCCCAAGCTTAGGGTCTTGCCGCTCATTATTCCTTCATCCATCATGATCTACCGAAAACTTGAAAACTTCAGCACACAAAACTTAACAGAAACCTCGTGAGATCTAGTAGTATAATAAGCAAATCATAAACTTTAGCTATTGTTATGAACCCATTCATATTTTATCCCCCCCCCCCCCCCCCCCCCCCCCCCCCCCCCCCCCCCCCCCCCCCCCCCCCCCCCCCCCCCCCCCCCCCCCCCCCCCCCCCCCCCCCCCCCCCCCCCCCCCCCCCCCCCCCCCCCCCCCCCCCCCCCCCCCCCCCCCCCCCCCCCCCCCCCCCCCCCCCCCCCCCCCCCCCCCCCCCCCCCCCCCCCCCCCCCCCCCCCCCCCCCCCCCCCCCCCCCCCCCCCCCCCCCCCCCCCCCCCCCCCCCCCCCCCCCCCCCCCCCCCCCCCCCCCCCCCCCCCCCCCCCCCCCCCCCCCCCCCCCCCCCCCCCCCCCCCCCCCCCCCCCCCCCCCCCCCCCCCCCCCCCCCCCCCCCCCCCCCCCCCCCCCCCCCCCCCCCCCCCCCCCCCCCCCCCCCCCCCCCCCCCCCCCCCCCCCCCCCCCCCCCCCCCCCCCCCCCCCCCCCCCCCCCCCCCCCCCCCCCCCCCCCCCCCCCCCCCCCCCCCCCCCCCCCCCCCCCCCCCCCCCCCCCCCCCCCCCCCCCCCCCCCCCCCCCCCCCCCCCCCCCCCCCCCCCCCCCCCCCCCCCCCCCCCCCCCCCCCCCCCCCCCCCCCCCCCCCCCCCCCCCCCCCCCCCCCCCCCCCCCCCCCCCCCCCCCCCCCCCCCCCCCCCCCCCCCCCCCCCCCCCCCCCCCCCCCCCCCCCCCCCCCCCCCCCCCCCCCCCCCCCCCCCCCCCCCCCCCCATCACCCTTTCCTCTTCAAGGGAAAAACCAACGCAAGCTCAAGAAGTAGCACCCCACAAGTCGGGATGAGAAATCGAATGAAAAAAGAGAGGCCAAAAAGTGCCCAACAAAAAAATGAGAGAAAAAGAGAGAAGGGGCAATGTTACTATACTTTTCCACACTTGTGCTTCAGAGTAGCACCATGTTCTTCATGTAGAGAGTCTCCTGAGTTGTCATTTTCATATACTAGTGGGAATTTAATGTTATAGAACTTGGCTTGTATATTTCGATGATGGGCTTCCTCAAATTCCCAAGGTCTTCATGAGCAAGCAAATTGGATGCAGACCCACTGAGTTTCCATTGAGCTTTCATACACTTATATCTCTTAGTGCATCCATTGCATGGCAATCCCTACTCCTCCCATTGATATCAATTGATGGGCATCTCCATAGCCCGTTGATTAGCTGCGTCGATGTGAGACTATCTTCCTTTTTGACTTCCCCTTATCTATCACCGCATTCTACCCCCCCCCCCCCCCCCCCCCCCCCCCCCCCCCCCCCCCCCCCCCCCCCCCCCCCCCCCCCCCCCCCCCCCCCCCCCCCCCCCCCCCCCCCCCCCCCCCCCCCCCCCCCCCCCCCCCCCCCCCCCCCCCCCCCCCCCCCCCCCCCCCCCCCCCCCCCCCCCCCCCCCCCCCCCCCCCCCCCCCCCCCCCCCCCCCCCCCCCCCCCCCCCCCCCCCCCCCCCCCCCCCCCCCCCCCCCCCCCCCCCCCCCCCCCCCCCCCCCCCCCCCCCCCCCCCCCCCCCCCCCCCCCCCCCCCCCCCCCCCCCCCCCCCCCCCCCCCCCCCCCCCCCCCCCCCCCCCCCCCCCCCCCCCCCCCCCCCCCCCCCCCCCCCCCCCCCCCCCCCCCCCCCCCCCCCCCCCCCCCCCCCCCCCCCCCCCCCCCCCCCCCCCCCCCCCCCCCCCCCCCCCCCCCCCCCCCCCCCCCCCCCCCCCCCCCCCCCCCCCCCCCCCCCCCCCCCCCCCCCCCCCCCCCCCCCCCCCCCCCCCCCCCCCCCCCCCCCCCCCCCCCCCCCCCCCCCCCCCCCCCCCCCCCCCCCCCCCCCCCCCCCCCCCCCCCCCCCCCCCCCCCCCCCCCCCCCCCCCCCCCCCCCCCCCCCCCCCCCCCCCCCCCCCCCCCCCCCCCCCCCCCCCCCCCCCCCCCCCCCCCCCCCCCCCCCCCCCCCCCCCCCCCCCCCCCCCCCCCCCCCCCCCCCCCCCCCCCCCCCCCCCCCCCCCCCCCCCCCCCCCCCCCCCCCCCCCCCCCCCCCCCCCCCCCCCCCCCCCCCCCCCCCCCCCCCCCCCCCCCCCCCCCCCCCCCCCCCCCCCCCCCCCCCCCCCCCCCCCCCCCCCCCCCCCCCCCCCCCCCCCCCCCCCCCCCCCCCCCCCCCCCCCCCCCCCCCCCCCCCCCCCCCCCCCCCCCCCCCCCCCCCCCCCCCCCCCCCCCCCCCCCCCCCCCCCCCCCCCCCCCCCCCCCCCCCCCCCCCCCCCCCCCCCCCCCCCCCCCCCCCCCCCCCCCCCCCCCCCCCCCCCCCCCCCCCCCCCCCCCCCCCCCCCCCCCCCCCCCCCCCCCCCCCCCCCCCCCCCCCCCCCCCCCCCCCCCCCCCCCCCCCCCCCCCCCCCCCCCCCCCCCCCCCCCCCCCCCCCCCCCCCCCCCCCCCCCCCCCCCCCCCCCCCCCCCCCCCCCCCCCCCCCCCCCCCCCCCCCCCCCCCCCCCCCCCCCCCCCCCCCCCCCCCCCCCCCCCCCCCCCCCCCCCCCCCCCCCCCCCCCCCCCCCCCCCCCCCCCCCCCCCCCCCCCCCCCCCCCCCCCCCCCCCCCCCCCCCCCCCCCCCCCCCCCCCCCCCCCCCCCCCCCCCCCCCCCCCCCCCCCCCCCCCCCCCCCCCCCCCCCCCCCCCCCCCCCCCCCCCCCCCCCCCCCCCCCCCCCCCCCCCCCCCCCCCCCCCCCCCCCCCCCCCCCCCCCCCCCCCCCCCCCCCCCCCCCCCCCCCCCCCCCCCCCCCCCCCCCCCCCCCCCCCCCCCCCCCCCCCCCCCCCCCCCCCCCCCCCCCCCCCCCCCCCCCCCCCCCCCCCCCCCCCCCCCCCCCCCCCCCCCCCCCCCCCCCCCCCCCCCCCCCCCCCCCCCCCCCCCCCCCCCCCCCCCCCCCCCCCCCCCCCCCCCCCCCCCCCCCCCCCCCCCCCCCCCCCCCCCCCCCCCCCCCCCCCCCCCCCCCCCCCCCCCCCCCCCCCCCCCCCCCCCCCCCCCCCCCCCCCCCCCCCCCCCCCCCCCCCCCCCCCCCCCCCCCCCCCCCCCCCCCCCCCCCCCCCCCCCCCCCCCCCCCCCCCCCCCCCCCCCCCCCCCCCCCCCCCCCCCCCCCCCCCCCCCCCCCCCCCCCCCCCCCCCCCCCCCCCCCCCCCCCCCCCCCCCCCCCCCCCCCCCCCCCCCCCCCCCCCCCCCCCCCCCCCCCCCCCCCCCCCCCCCCCCCCCCCCCCCCCCCCCCCCCCCCCCCCCCCCCCCCCCCCCCCCCCCCCCCCCCCCCCCCCCCCCCCCCCCCCCCCCCCCCCCCCCCCCCCCCCCCCCCCCCCCCCCCCCCCCCCCCCCCCCCCCCCCCCCCCCCCCCCCCCCCCCCCCCCCCCCCCCCCCCCCCCCCCCCCCCCCCCCCCCCCCCCCCCCCCCCCCCCCCCCCCCCCCCCCCCCCCCCCCCCCCCCCCCCCCCCCCCCCCCCCCCCCCCCCCCCCCCCCCCCCCCCCCCCCCCCCCCCCCCCCCCCCCCCCCCCCCCCCCCCCCCCCCCCCCCCCCCCCCCCCCCCCCCCCCCCCCCCCCCCCCCCCCCCCCCCCCCCCCCCCCCCCCCCCCCCCCCCCCCCCCCCCCCCCCCCCCCCCCCCCCCCCCCCCCCCCCCCCCCCCCCCCCCCCCCCCCCCCCCCCCCCCCCCCCCCCCCCCCCCCCCGGAGCCGGAGGAGGCGGGATGTCGCCCCTCATGATGCGCTTGGTGATGGCGCATTGGCGGAGCGTGTGCGTGGGCGGCCTCGCGCCACTGTGGTGCTTGCAGGGGGCGTCGAGCATCTCCTCAAAGCTCATGGCGGGTTGCCATGCTGTCTTGCCGGTCTGCCAGTGCTGGACAACCGGCTCGGCCGCGGGTGCCTGCTCGGCGGCCGCGACGAGGCGATTGTCGTAGCGCTGAGCCGGCTGGTCGGCTTTGCGCTTGTTGTTGTTGTTCTGCTGGTTGTTCTGCTGGCGGCTGCTCTCACCGGCCGGCTTGGGAGGGGGAAACGGCTTCGCCTTGCCGGCTTCGTCCAGCGCCACTTGGATCTTCATGGCGGAGTCGGCATTGGTGTACTTGTCTGCCGTTATTATGAGCGCGACCATGGTGGCCGGCTCGAAGCGCAGGAGCTTGTGCTTGAGGAGGGTGCCATCCCGGCACCCGCCGACGAAATATTGGATGGCTTGAACCTCGTGGACGCCCTCGCAGCTGTTCCGGAGCTCGGTCCAGCGTGCGAGGTACTCGCGGCCGGTCTTCGTCGGCCCCTGTACACACATGGCGAGCTGGCTGGGGCGGCCGGGTCGTTTATAGGTGCCGGTGAAGTTGCGCACGAAGGCTTGCTCGAAGTCGAACCACGCGCTGATGCTGCCAGCCGGCAGGCTATTTAACCACGTGCGGGCCGAGCCCTGGAGCATGAGCGGAGTGTAGCGCACGGCGAGGCGGCGGTTGCCGCCCGCGATGCCGATGGCGGTGGTGTAGTCGATGAGCCAGTCCTCCGGCTTGATGGTGCCGTTGTACTTGGTGGTGTCGCGGGGGAGCGTGAACCCTTTGTGGAAGGGCTCATCCCGGATGCGCGGGCCGAAACAAGCCGGCCCGACCGCGTTGTTCTCCTCCAGGTCCAAAGAGAGGGCGAGCTGGTCGAGGCGATGGCGAGCGTCGGTGTCGTTGATGGCGCGCAGGCCCAGCCGACCAGCGACCGCACCTCGAGGGGCTGGGTCGGCTGAAGCCGGACGGCGGCCGGGTCGCGGGGGAGGATCGTGCCGGCGCCGGTATTCCGGGGCCGGCTCGTCGGCCAAGCCGTCGGTAGTCGCCGGAGCGCGGTTGTGCCGGGTCCGGGTGCGGCCGGAGTGAGCTTCGCCGGGTGGCGAAGACGCCGTGTTCTGCTGCTCTCCGGGGTCGTTGGTGTGGTGCGAGCCAGATCCCGCGGGCTTGTCGAGGCGGTTGAGGCGGTCCTGCTGCGCGTTGGCCACGTCGAGGAGGTCGTTTACCTGCTAAAGCCGGTCCTTCAGCTCCTCGCCGATGAGCTGGTCCAGGCCGACTACGGCCGCCTGGGCGGCACGCATATTCTTCACGGGGGTCTCATAGACGGGGGAGACTGCGCCAAGGCGCGGCCGATGGCGCCGCCCCGAGCCCGCACATCGGCGACCCGGCTTGGCTCGGCGGCGGTAGGCGTGAGGCCGTAGGCAGCGTCGCGTTCCCGATGAGCGGAGTCCAGACGGCGCTACGTGGCGGCGAGCGTCTCAGACAGGTCCAGCAGGCGTTGGCGATCTTCTTCCAGCCGGGCCCGGGTTTCGGCGGCGTTGGTGGCGTCGACGTCGGTGGCGATGGGGACGCGAAGGCTCTGCATCATGGCGCGCAGCGGGTTGGGCGCGTTGGTGCGATCCGCCGCGGCCCTGGCTTCGGCGGCCTTGCTCGCCGCGCTGGACGAAGAAGAGGCGCCGGTGTCGGTGGCGAATACCTCCACCCGGACGCAGAGATCCATTCCCCCGGCGGAAGTGCCGTCGCCGAGGGAAATGGGAGAGTCGGAGATGTCAAGCACCCCGCTGGGGTACTCGTCGGCCGCGGGTGCATCGGAGATACACAGCGCGGTGAAGGAGGCGGTGAGCGCGTCGATGACGTCGTGTGCCAGCGTGGCGGGCTTGTCGGAGTCGCAGAGGGGCCCCATCTGGAACATGTCTCCTGTCGTGACCTCGAGCTGCCCCACGGTGGGCGCCAACTATCGTGGTGGGCGCACGGCAGATGCCAAAGGATGGCTAAAGAGAGTGGGAGGCTCGAGGGCACCGGTGGGCTCCAGAGGCGAGGTCGGCATGAGCGAGCGCGGGACGCAAGACATACCCAGGTTCGGGGCTCTCCGGAGAGATAATACCCCTAGTCCTGCCGGGAGTGGTTTATATGTGACAGTACAGAGTCGCTCCTGGAGCGGTTTGGAGGAAGAAGGAGGGCAAGCCAAGGCTTAGGCTGCTCCTTTTTCCAATGTGTGTATCTGTGTTCTACCGATCTCTCTCCGTGCATGGAGGCCTCTTGGGGGGTTTTATAGGTCAACCCCCCAGGGCTACTACAGTAAAGTTACAAAGCCATGGGGCCGAGTTGTCATCGTCCGGGGAGCCGGTACTGGGACCCGCCGGGTGTCAGGGCTCGCCGGGTTCTCCGGGCACGGGCCCCGTGTGCCAGGAGGCACTGTTCACCATCTTGTCGATCATCATGGAATGGCCGGGTCGAGTCCGCTACAGTGGCGCACTGTCTGGTCACCGTCTGCTGGCGCCAGCAGGGACGACGGGTGCGCTGTAGCCATGCCGGCCTTGGTCAGCAGGGTAGGTAGGGCACTGTTGCCACGCCTCTACCGGGCAGAGGAGTTGGTGGGGTACTGCTGCCTCGGTCATCCCAGTATGGAGACTCGTCCCATCGTATGGCTGGGATGGGATGGGAGCCGACCCATGGCCGGGTTGAGGAATGCGCTGTAGATGAGTTGGCTTGCTGGAGAAGTCTTGGTACGCCGGGTTTGGCCGGCCCGTGCCAGCTGGCAGGGCTGGGTTGCCGTCTTGGTTGGGTTGAAGGTCTTCGGCCGGGTCGAAGGACTTGGCCGGGTTAAACAACCCGGCCAAGTGTGAGCCGGATTGAGGGGCGATGCTGGCCCCGATGTTTTTGAAAAGGATCTGGGTTCCGTTGTCTGCCCGGGGTTCATCCCCCCGACAAGGAGTATGGACCGGAGCTTGATGAAATGATTCAAGATGAGTTCTTTGATTCATCGGATTCGGGCAAAGAAGTGGACGTGATCATGCTCATGAGCATGCATGAGGAAATGGACCCGCAGGTGGAGCATACTCTCAACTTCAAGGGCTCAATGAAAGGGAGAAGAGTGATCAATCGGGACAGGGTCTCCGGAGCACGGCTACTGCACAAGGACTACTTTGTTCCGAACCAAACTTTTTCGGATGAATTATGGTTTCGTCACTGTTTTCGCACGTGGAAAACATTGTTTTGGTACATTGTGGAGGGAATGGAGGCACACGATGAATACTTCAAGCGTTTGACTTTCCAGTAAAAAATGTAAAATCACGCACTACAGCCAAAGTTTCTGTTTTTGCACGGCACAAACCAAACAAGCAATCTAATCATCCTAAAGGCAAATCTTGGCACATTATTTTTTATAATACAATGGATTTATACAAGGGGATAATTATTTTTGTTGAAAAGTTTCTGTAATTAAGATTCACAAAGTTTCCATGGGCATGAACAAAGTTCAAGGCATGCTCCCACTTTAACAATGCTCGTCTCTCTCACTTTCACTTTTCTTTTTGAAAAAGTTTTAGGTTCCCCTCTTTATTTTTTTTGTTTTTAAACTTTATAAAAGCACTCAACAGAAATAAATAACTCTCTAAAACCTCCGAGTTGTCTCCCTGGCAGCGCTTTCTTTAAAGCCATTAAGCTAGGCATATAGTGCTCAAGTAATGGATCCACCCGGATCCCAAGGTATATCAAAGCCAATTTTAATTAACAATTATTTGTATTTTAGTAGTGGGCACAAAGCGACATATATCATGCAATAACGAAGTCTAACTCTCTTCATATGCATTGGCATGTCATAAAAGAACAATTCATGCACACAAAGTAAAGGCCAATGCATAGTATAAACAGTTTCTTGCAATTTTATCGTATTGGAAACATAGAGAGGCGGAGATGTAGTTCCTCTCTCATAATAATTGCAAGTAGGAGCAGCAGGCACATGCATATTATATCTATCAAAATCATCATGTGCAATAGTAGAACGCAACCCATCAATATAGTCGTTAATAAGCGCAAACTTCTCCGATATAGTGTAGTTGGGAGAATTCAAAAAGATAATAGGACTATCATGTGTGGGTGCAATAGCAAGAATTTCATTCTTAACATAAGGAACTATCCCCCCCCCCCCCCCCCCCCCCCCCCCCCCCCCCCCCCCCCCCCCCCCCCCCCCCCCCCCCCCCCCCCCCCCCCCCCCCCCCCCCCCCCCCCCCCCCCCCCCCCCCCCCCCCCCCCCCCCCCCCCCCCCCCCCCCCCCCCCCCCCCCCCCCCCCCCCCCCCCCCCCCCCCCCCCCCCCCCCCCCCCCCCCCCCCCCCCTTCATACTTTTGATGTTCTCAAACCTTTTCAACTTTCACGCAATACATGAGCGTGAGCCATGGACATAGCACTATAGGTGGAATAGAATATGATGGTGGGGGTTGTGTGGAGAAGACAAAAAGGAAGAAAGTCTCACATCGACGCGGCTAATCAACGGGCTATGGAGATGCCCATCAATTGATGTCAATGCGAGGAGTAGGGATTGCCATGCAACGGATGCACTAGAGCTATAAGTGTATGAAAGCTCACAAATGAAACTAAGTGGGTGAGCATCCAACTTGCTTGCTCATGAAGACCTAGGGCAATTTGAGGAAGCCCATCGTTGGAATATACAAGCCAAGTTCTATAATGAAAAATTCCCACTAGTATATGAAAGTGATAACTCAAGAGACTCTCTATATGAAGAACATGGTGCTACTTTGAAGCACAAGTGTGGTAAAAGGATAGTAACATTGCCCCTTCTCTCTTTTTCTCTCATTTTTTTTCTTTTTTTTTCTTTTTTTGTTTGGCTTCTTTGGCCTCTCTTTTTTTGTTGGCTTCTTTGGCCTCTTTTATTTTTCCTCACATGAGGCAATGCTCTAATAATTAAGATCATCACACTTTTATTTAGTTACAACTCAATATTACAACTCGATACTAGAACAAAGATATGACTCTATATGAATGCCTCCGGTGGTGTACCGGGATGTGCAATGATCTAGCGTAGCAATGACATAAAAAAACGGACAAGCCATGAAAACATCATGCTAGCTATCTTACGATCATGCAAAGCAATATGACAATGAATGCTCAAGTCATGTATATGATGATGATGGAAGTTGCATGGCAATATATCTCGGAATGGCTATGAAAATGCCATGATATGTAGGTATGGTGGCTGTTTTGAGGAAGATATAAGGAGGCTTATGTGTGACAGAGCGTATCATATCACGGGGTTTGGATGCACCGACGAAGTTTGCACCGAATCTCGAGGTGAGAAAGGGCAATGCACGGTACCGAAGAGGCTAGCAATGATGGAACGGTGAGAGTGTGTATAATCCATGGACTCAACATTAGTCATAAAGAACTCACATACTTATTGCAAAAATCCATTAGTCATTGAAACAAAGTACTACGCGCATGCTCCTAGGGGGATAGATTGGTAGGAAAAGACCATCGCTCGTCCCCGACCACCACTCATAAGGAAGACAATCAATAAATACATCATGCTCCAACTTCGTTACATAACGGTTCACCATACGTGCATGCTACGGGAATCACAAACTTCAACACAAGTATTTCTACAATCCACAATTACCCACTAGCATGACTCTAATATCACCATCTTTATATCGCAAAACTATTGCAAGGAATCAAACGTATCATATTCAGTGATCTACAAGTTTTATGTAGGATTTTATGACTAACCATGTGAATGACCAATTCCTGTCAACTCTCAAAATAGATATAAGTGAAGCAAGAGAGTTTAATTCTTTCTACAAAAGATATGCCCACGCTCTAACAAATATAAGTGAAGCAAAAGAGCATTCTACAAATGGCGATTTCTTATGTGTAGAGAAACAGGCAATCCAAACTTCAAATGATATAAGTGAAGCACATGAAGCATTCTATAAAGCCATACTCAAAAGATATAAGTGAAGTGCAAAGAGCATTATATAAATCAAACAAGGACTATATCATACCAGCATGGTGCATTATTAAAAGAAAAATAAAAAGCACACAACGCTCCAAGATTTACGCATATCATGTGACGAATAAAAATATAGCTCCAAGTAAAATTACCGATGATCGTTAGAAGAAAGAGGGGATGCCTTCCGGGGCATCCCCAAGTTTAGTTGCTTGGGAGTCCTTGAATTTACCTTCGGGTGCCTCGGGCATCCCCAAGCATAGGCTCTTGCCACTCCTTATTCCTTCATCCATCGTGATCTCACCCAAAACTTGAAAACTTCAATCACACAAAACTTAACAAAACCCTCGTGAGATCCGGTAGTATAATAAAACAAATCACCACTTTAAGTACTGTTGAAAACTTATTCATATTTTATTATTGCATTGTAGCTACTGTATTATAACTTTTTCATGGCTTATACCACCGATAAAATTGATAGTTTTATCAAAACGACCAAAACAATGCATCAAAAACAGAATCTGTCAAAAACAGGATAGTCTGTAGCAATCTGAACATCTACCATACTTCTATAACTCCAAAAATTCTGAAAAATTAGGAAAACATAAAAAAATTGTATATACGTACTTTGCAAACAGTTTCAGAAGCGTTTGACTTTTCAGTAAAAAATGTAAAATCACGCACTACAGCCAAAGTTTCTATTTTTGCACCACACAAACCAAACAAGCAATCTAATCATCCTAAAGGCAAATCTTGGCACATTATTTTTTATAATACAATGGATTTATACAAGAGGATAATTATTTTTGTTGAAAAGTTTCTGTAATTAAGATTCACAAAGTTTCCATGGGTATGAACAAAGTTCAAGGCATGCTCCCACTTTAACAATGCTCGTCTCTCTCACTTTCACTTTTCTTTTTAAAAAAGTTTTAGGTTCCCCTCTTTATTTTTTTTGTTTTAAAAATTTATAAAAGCACTCAACAGAAATAAATGACTCTCTAAAACTTCTGGGTTGTCTCCCTGGCAGCGCTTTCTTTAAAGCCATTAAGCTAGGCATATAGTGCTCAAGTAATGGATCCACCTGGATCCCAAGGTATATCAAAGCCAATTTTAATTAACAATGATTTGTATTTTAGTGAGCACAAAGCAACATATATCATGCAACAACGAAGTCTAACTCTCTTCATATGCATTGGCATGTCATAAAAGAACAATTCATGCACACAAAGTAAAGGCCAATGCATAATATAAACAGTTTCTTGCAATTTTATCATATTGGAAACATAGAGAGGCGGAGATGTAGTTCCTCTCTCATAATAATTGCAAGTAGGAGCAGCAAGCACATGCATATTATATCTATCAAAATCATCATGTGCAATAGTAGAACGCAACCCATCAATATAGTCCTTAATAAGCGCAAACTTCTCCGATATAGTGTAGTTGGGAGAATTCAAAAAGATAATAGGACAATCATGTGTGGGTGCAATAGCAAGAATTTCATTCTTAACATAAGGAACTATAGCAGTTCATCTCCATAAGCATAATTCATATTGGCATCATGGCCACAAGCATAGCAAGCATCAAGTTCATCAAAAAGGGATATTTCAAATGAATCAAAGGGATCATAGCAATCATCTTTCGGTAAGCACGAAGGGAAATTAAACAATGTATGGGATAAAGAGTTACTATCATTAGAAGGTGGGCACGGGTGATCAACCCGCTCTTCCTCCTTTTGTTCTTCGCTCTTCTCCTCATCTTTTTCATCCAATGAGCTCACAATGTCATCAATTCCATAGATTCTTGCAAAATATTAGTCTCTTCTTGGGCAGCGGAGACTCTCTCAATAAACGCATCAATATCGGCATTGTATTCATAATTCTCATAGCAATATTTAAGTATAGCAACATTTTCAGGCCTATAAACATCATCATCGAAAGCTTCATACTTTTCAAACAAAGATTCAATTTCATAAGCACCCTTAAAAGCAATGAATTCTTCTATTCGTTCCACATCATAGTAATCATAAATACCATTAGCATAAGAAGCCAAGGTTTGATTATCATTAAATTTACATGAAAAGGGAAGGTGTGGAGCCTTCATCCTAGAGCAACAAGTATAATCATATCTCAAGCATAGTTCCCGAGCATAACAATGCAACATATGAATTTGATCCCATAATAATGTCCCTTTTTGAGTCAACCGATAATCCCTAAAGTATTCACGTTGATCCAATGTGTCTCCCATTATATAGTTGAATGGGGTTTTCTCAGGATTATTAAAGTAGTGCACAATATCTTTCACATAATGAGCATCGAGGGTTTTAGTAGGTTCCCCATCTCCATGAGTAGCAAGTACACCTAATTTTTTGGTATTTCGTGTTCCATATCCATAACTAAAGATAGAGAACAACTTAGAATAGCAAATAAAATCTACTTAGTGACAAAACAAACAAGCACACACGAGAATATTCACCCCACGCTATTGCTCCCCGGCAACGGCGCCAGAAAAAGGTCTTGATAACCCACAAGTATAGGGGATCAGTTGTAGCCTCTTTCGATAAGTAAGAGTGTCGAACCCAACAAGGAGCTAAAGGTAGAACAAATATTCCCTCAAGTTATATCGACCACCGATACAACTCTACGCACGCTTAACATTCGCTTTACCTAGAACAAGTATGAAACTAGAAGTACTTTGTAGGTGTTGTAGGGTAGGTTTGAAAGATAATAAAGAGCACGTAAATAAAAGTTAGGGGCTGTTTAGATAAAGACACAACTAAGTTAGTTTTAGTAGAGAGCTTTTTGTCACGAGAAAGTTATTTGTCCCTAGGCAATCGATTACTAGACCGGTAATCACTATTGCAATTTTATATGAGGGAGAGGCATAAGCTAACATACTTTATCTTCTTGGATCATATGCACTTGTGATTGGAACTCTAGCAAGCATCCGCAACTACTAAAGATCATTAAGGTAAAACCCAACCATAGCATTAAAGTATCAAGTCCTCTTTATTACCATACGCCATAACCCGCTTATCTGTGTTTGTATTTCTATCACTCACGCAACGCAGACAATAAGCAAACCATGAACATATTGCAAACCCTACAGCGGGGATTCCTCACGCTTGCGCGACACGGAGAGCACCATAGGACAGCACCAATAATAAAACATGCAATTCAAACCAATCATGATCATCAATGAACCCATAGGACAAAACGGATCTACTCAAACATCATAGGATAGCCATACATCATTGGGAAATAATTTATAGCGTTGAGCACCATGTTTAAGTAGAGATTATGGCGGGTAAAAGAGAGGTTACACCTCTGCATAGAGGGGGAGAGAGTTGGTGATGACGGCGGCGAAGTTGTTCGTGTAGATCGCCGTCACGATGATGGCCCCGGCGGTGTTCCGGCGCCAACGGGAGAGAGCCTCCCTCCTTCTTCTTCCTTGACCTCCCCCCTAGATGGGAGAAGGGTTTCCCCTCTGGTCCATGGCCTCCATGGTGGCGGAGGGGCGAGAGCCCCTCCGAGATTGGATCTCTCTCTCTGTTTCCTTCTGTTTCTGCGCTCCCTGTTTCTGGCCTTTCACCGTTTCTTAAATTCCCGGAGATCCGGAACTCCGATTGGGCTGAAATTTTAACATGATTTTTATCCGGATATTAGCTTTCTTGTGGCCGAAGAAGGGAACCAACCGCCTTACGGGGTGGCCACAAGGGTCCAGGGCGCGCCCTACCCCCTGGGGCGCGCCCCCCGTCCTTGTGGCCCCCTCGGGCATCGTCTCGCGTTGATTCTTTTTCCCAAAAATCACATATATTCCAAAAAAAAATCTCCGTAAGTTTTTATCCCGTTTGGACTCCGTTTGATATGGATTTTCTGTGAAACAAAAAACATGCAACAAACAGGAACTGGCACTCGGCACTGGATCAATATGTTAGTCCCAAAAATAGTATAAAAAGTTGCCAAAAGTATGTAAAAGTTGTATAATATTGGCATGGAACAATCAAAAATTATAGATACAATGGAGACGTATCAGCATCCCCAAGCTTAATTCATGCTCGTCCTCGAGTAGGTAAATGATAAAAAGATAATTTTTGATGTGGAATGCTACCTAGCATAATCTTGATCATATAATCTAATCATGGCATGAATATTAAGACACGAGTGATTCAAAGTAATAGTCTATTATTTGACATTAAGACAATAATATTTCAAGCATACTAATAAAGCAATCATGTCTTCTCAAAATAACATGGCCAAAGAAACTTATCCCTACAAAATCATATAGTCTGGCTATGCTCCATCTTCACCACACAAAGTATTCAAATCATGCACAACCCCGATGACCCCCCCCCCCCCCCCCCCCCCCCCCCCCCCCCCCCCCCCCCCCCCCCCCCCCCCCCCCCCCCCCCCCCCCCCCCCCCCCCCCCCCCCCCCCCCCCCCCCCCCCCCCCCCCCCCCCCCCCCCCCCCCCCCCCCCCCCCCCCCCCCCCCCCCCCCCCCCCCCCCCCCCCCCCCCCCCCCCCCCCCCCCCCCCCCCCCCCCCCCCCCCCCCCCCCCCCCCCCCCCCCCCCCCCCCCCCCCCCCCCCCCCCCCCCCCCCCCCCCCCCCCCCCCCCCCCCCCCCCCCCCCCCCCCCCCCCCCCCCCCCCCCCCCCCCCCCCCCCCCCCCCCCCCCCCCCCCCCCCCCCCCCCCCCCCCCCCCCCCCCCCCCCCCCCCCCCCCCCCCCCCCCCCCCCCCCCCCCCCCCCCCCCCCCCCCCCCCCCCCCCCCCCCCCCCCCCCCCCCCCCCCCCCCCCCCCCCCCCCCCCCCCCCCCCCCCCCCCCCCCCCCCCCCCCCCCCCCCCCCCCCCCCCCCCCCCCCCCCCCCCCCCCCCCCCCCCCCCCCCCCCCCCCCCCCCCCCCCCCCCCCCCCCCCCCCCCCCCCCCCCCCCCCCCCCCCCCCCCCCCCCCCCCCCCCCCCCCCCCCCCCCCCCCCCCCCCCCCCCCCCCCCCCCCCCCCCCCCCCCCCCCCCCCCCCCCCCCCCCCCCCCCCCCCCCCCCCCCCCCCCCCCCCCCCCCCCCCCCCCCCCCCCCCCCCCCCCCCCCCCCCCCCCCCCCCCCCCCCCCCCCCCCCCCCCCCCCCCCCCCCCCCCCCCCCCCCCCCCCCCCCCCCCCCCCCCCCCCCCCCCCCCCCCCCCCCCCCCCCCCCCCCCCCCCCCCCCCCCCCCCCCCCCCCCCCCCCCCCCCCCCCCCCCCCCCCCCCCCCCCCCCCCCCCCCCCCCCCCCCCCCCCCCCCCCCCCCCCCCCCCCCCCCCCCCCCCCCCCCCCCCCCCCCCCCCCCCCCCCCCCCCCCCCCCCCCCCCCCCCCCCCCCCCCCCCCCCCCCCCCCCCCCCCCCCCCCCCCCCCCCCCCCCCCCCCCCCCCCCCCCCCCCCCCCCCCCCCCCCCCCCCCCCCCCCCCCCCCCCCCCCCCCCCCCCCCCCCCCCCCCCCCCCCCCCCCCCCCCCCCCCCCCCCCCCCCCCCCCCCCCCCCCCCCCCCCCCCCCCCCCCCCCCCCCCCCCCCCCCCCCCCCCCCCCCCCCCCCCCCCCCCCCCCCCCCCCCCCCCCCCCCCCCCCCCCCCCCCCCCCCCCCCCCCCCCCCCCCCCCCCCCCCCCCCCCCCCCCCCCCCCCCCCCCCCCCCCCCCCCCCCCCCCCCCCCCCCCCCCCCCCCCCCCCCCCCCTCATATATACCATTAGCATAAGAAGCCAAGGTTTCATTATCATTAAATTTACACGAAAAGGGAAGGTGTGGAGCCTTCATCCTAGAGCAACAAGTATAATCATATCTCAAGCATAAATTTCGAGCATACCAATGCAACATATGAATTTGATCCCATAATAATTTCCCTTTTTGAGTCAAGCATAAATTCCTAAAGTATTCACGTTGATTCAATTTGTCTCCCATTATCAAGTTGAATGGGGTTTTCTCAGGATTATCAAAGTAGTGCATAATATTTTCCACATAATGAGCATCGAGGGTTTTAGGAGGTTCCCCATCTCCATGAGTAGCAAGTAGACCTAATTTTTTTGGTATTTCGTGTTCCATATCCATAACTAAAGATAGAGAACAACTTAGAACAACAAATAAAATCTACTTAGTGATAAAGCAAACAAGCACACACGAGAATATTCACCCCACACTATTGCTCCCCGGCAACGGCGCCAGAAAAAGATCTTGATAACCCACAAGTATAGGGGATCAGTTGTAGCCTCTTTCGATAAGTAGGGGGGGGGGGGGGGGGGGGGGGGGGGGGGGGGGGGGGGGGGGGGGGGGGGGGGGGGGGGGGGGGGGGGGGGGGGGGGGGGGGGGGGGGGGGGGGGGGGGGGGGGGGGGGGGGGGGGGGGGGGGGGGGGGGGGGGGGGGGGGGGGGGGGGGGGGGGGGGGGGGGGGGGGGGGGGGGGGGGGGGGGGGGGGGGGGGGGGGGGGGGGGGGGGGGGGGGGGGGGGGGGGGGGGGGGGGGGGGGGGGGGGGGGGGGGGGGGGGGGGGGGGGGGGGGGGGGGGGGGGGGGGGGGGGGGGGGGGGGGGGGGGGGGGGGGGGGGGGGGGGGGGGGGGGGGGGGGGGGGGGGGGGGGGGGGGGGGGGGGGGGGGGGGGGGGGGGGGGGGGGGGGGGGGGGGGGGGGGGGGGGGGGGGGGGGGGGGGGGGGGGGGGGGGGGGGGGGGGGGGGGGGGGGGGGGGGGGGGGGGGGGGGGGGGGGGGGGGGGGGGGGGGGGGGGGGGGGGGGGGGGGGGGGGGGGGGGGGGGGGGGGGGGGGGGGGGGGGGGGGGGGGGGGGGGGGGGGGGGGGGGGGGGGGGGGGGGGGGGGGGGGGGGGGGGGGGGGGGGGGGGGGGGGGGGGGGGGGGGGGGGGGGGGGGGGGGGGGGGGGGGGGGGGGGGGGGGGGGGGGGGGGGGGGGGGGGGGGGGGGGGGGGGGGGGGGGGGGGGGGGGGGGGGGGGGGGGGGGGGGGGGGGGGGGGGGGGGGGGGGGGGCACCATGTTCAAGTAGAGGGTACAGCGGGTTGCGGGAGAGTGGACCACTGAATATAGATGAGGGAAGGTGATGAAGATGTTGGGGAAGATGACGGAGGTGTTGGTGTAGATCGCTGTCACACGATGATTGCCCCGACGGCGTTCCAGCGCCATCAGGAGAGAGGGGGAGAGAGCCTCCTTCCTTCTTCTTCTTCCTTGACCTCCCCCCTAGATGGGAGGAGGGTTTCCCCTCTGGTCCTTGGCCTCCATGGCGGTGGAGGGGTGGGAGCCCCTCCGAGATTAGATCTCTCTCTTTCTGTTTCCTTCTGTTTCCGCGCTCCCAGATTCTGGCCTTTCACTGTTTCTTAAATTCCCGGAGATTCGTAACTCTGATTGGGCTGAAATTTTAACACGATTTTTATCCGGATATTAGCTTTCTTGCGGCCGAAGAAGGGCACTAACCGAATTACGGGGTGGCCACAAGCCTCTTGGCTACGCCCTAGGGAGGGGGCGCGCCTCCAGGGCTTGTGGGCCCCTCGGGCATCATCCCGCGTTGATTCCAATTCCCAAAAATCACATATATTCCAAAAAAATCTCCGTAAGTTTTTATCGCGTTTGGACTTCATTTGGTAAGGATATTATGCGAAACAAAAAATATGCAACAAACAGGAACTGGCACTGGGCACTGGATCAATATGTTAGTGGGGGGGGGGGGGGGGGGGGGGGGGGGGGGGGGGGGGGGGGGGG
The DNA here is from genome assembly GCA_036873465.1 of Thinopyrum obtusiflorum. Classification (NCBI taxonomy): domain Eukaryota; kingdom Viridiplantae; phylum Streptophyta; class Magnoliopsida; order Poales; family Poaceae; genus Thinopyrum; species Thinopyrum obtusiflorum. Next base: position 22,096 of record JAAAWM010011760.1, on the reverse strand, counting down.
GGGGGGGGGGGGGGGGGGGGGGGGGGGGGGGGGGGGGGGGGGGGGGGGGGGGGGGGGGGGGGGGGGGGGGGGGGGGGGGGGGGGGGGGGGGGGGGGGGGGGGGGGGGGGGGGGGGGGGGGGGGGGGGGGGGGGGGGGGGGGGGGGGGGGGGGGGGGGGGGGGGGGGGGGGGGGGGGGGGGGGGGGGGGGGGGGGGGGGGGGGGGGGGGGGGGGGGGGGGGGGGGGGGGGGGGGGGGGGGGGGGGGGGGGGGGGGGGGGGGGGGGGGGGGGGGGGGGGGGGGGGGGGGGGGGGGGGGGGGGGGGGGGGGGGGGGGGGGGGGGGGGGGGGGGGGGGGGGGGGGGGGGGGGGGGGGGGGGGGGGGGGGGGGGGGGGGGGGGGGGGGGGGGGGGGGGGGGGGGGGGGGGGGGGATAAAAAGTTGCCAAAAGTATATGAAAGTTGTAGAATATTGGCATGAAACAATAAAAAATTATAGATACGACGGAGACGTATCAGCATGAAGATGTGACAACGAGCTCTTTGCTTTAGGTGCTTAAAGATAAAACTTCAAAAACTCGTTCAAGAAATCCCAATATACCTGCCTACACAATTCCATTCGGTGCCGCCGAACCACATCCACTCGGAGCCACCGATACAATCACTATAATACGTAGTTTGTTCTAAACTATAATTCATTCAGAGCCTCCAACATTCCTCTCAGAGTCACCGAAGTGATGGAGCAATCCTTCTGTGATCACGTCAGAAATTCTGAGAAAATTTAGTCAGAATTCTGAACCGACTACAGAGAGTGTGCCATGTGCCGAGGTACTCACCTTGGAGTCATCGACCTAAATCATTCAAACCTACCAATGCAATCTAAAGTTGACACTTTTGTTTAACTCGGAGCCACCGAGCAGAACATGTCGTATACTCACAGATGCACGAAAAGGTGTGTGTAATACTTATATTTTTGGTCCAGTCTATATATCTGTTGGAAATATGCCCTAGAGGCAATAATAAATTGGTTATTATCATATTTCCCATTCATGATAAATGTTTATTATTAATGCTAGAATTGTATTGACCGGAAACTTAAATACATGTGTGAATACATAAACTACACCGTGTCCCTAGTAAGCCTCTACTAGGCTAGCTCGTTGATCAAAGATGGTTAAGGTTTCCTAACCATAGACATGAGTTGTCATTTGATAATGGGATCACACCATTAGGAGAATAATGTGATGGACAAACTCAAGCGTAAGCTTAGCATCAGATTGTTTAGTTATTTCCTATAGCTTTCTTCATGTCAAGTATCAGTTCCTTAGACTATGAGATCATGCCACTCCCGAACATCGAAGGAATACTTTGTGTGCTATCAAACATCACTTCATAACTGGGTGATCATTAAGGTGCTCTACAGGTATCTCTGAAGGAGTCTGTTGGGTTGCATGGATCGAGACTGGGATTTGTCGCTCCGTGTGACGGAGAGATATCTCTGGGCCCTCCCGGCAATACAACATCATAAGAAGCTTCATGTGACTAATGAGTTTAGTGATGGGATCTTGTATTTACGGAATGAGTAAATAGACTTGCCGGTAACGAGATTGAACTAGGTACGGAGATACCGACGATCGAATCTCGGGCAAGTAACATATCGCCGGACAAAGGGAATTCAATACGGGATTGACTGAATCCTTGACATCGTGGTTCAACCGATAAAGATCTTCGTTAAATATGTACTAATCAATATGGGCATCCAGGTCCCGCTATTGGTTATTTACCGGAGAGGAGTCTCGGTCATGTCTGCATGTTTCAAACCCGTAGGGTCGCATGCTTAACATTCGATAGCGCTAGGGTAGTATTGAGATATTAATAGCGGAAAGTCCAAAGGTTGTTCGGAGTCCCGGATGGGATCTAGGAGATATCACGAGGAGCTCCAGAATGGTCCGGAGGTAAAGATTTACATATGGGAAGTCCTGTTTTGGCTACCGAAAAAGTTCGGGGGCATACCGGCAAGTGTACTGGAGGCACCGAAGGGTTTCGGGGGTCCACCGGGGGGGGTCCACCAGCCCCAGAGACCCATGCGGGCTGTAAGGGGGCACTCTGGCCTAGATGGGCCAGGCGCACCAGCCCGCCCCCTTGGCCCATGCACCTAGGGTTTTGGGGAACCCTAGATGGGGGCGCCCCCCTTGACTTGGGGGGCAAGCCACCCCCTAGGGCCGGCGCCCCCTACTTGGAGGAGGGGCCAAGGGCCGGCACCCCCTCTCCCTCACCCCTATATATAGTTGGAAGGTGGGAGGTAAACTGCACACTGCTACTTCTTGAGCTTGCGTTGGTTTTTTCCTTGAAGAGGAAAGGGTGATGCAGCATAGTAGAGATAAGCATTTTCCTCAGTTAAGAACCAAGGTATCAATCCAGTAGGAGGAACACACACGTATCCAATGATAGCACCTACACAAACAAATACTTTGCACCCAACGCGACAAAGGGGTTGTTAATCCCTTCACGGTTACTTGCAAGGATGAGATCTGGTATAGATTGATATAAAAGATAAATAAAAGTGCAAACCAAGATAAAGGAAAATAAATTGCAACAAGGTATTTTTGTGTTTTTGGTTTTATACATTTGAAAATAATATGATAAAAGATAGACCCGAGGGCCATAGTTTTCACTAGAGACTTCTCTCTTGAAAGAAAGCATACGGTGGGTAAACAAATTACTATTAATATAAAATAGCATATAAAACATCCAAATGGGTAATATAATAGCATGGAACAATAAAAAATTATAGATACGTTGGAGACGTATCAAGCATCCCCAAGCTTAATTCATGCTTGTCCTCGAGTAGGTAAATGATAAAAACAGAATTTTTGATGTGAAATGCTACCTAACATATTTATCAATGCAATTTTATTTATTGTGGCATGAATTTTCAGATCCATAAGATTTAAAATAAAAGTTTAATATTGACATAAGAACAATAATACTTCAAGCATACTAATAATGCAATCATGTCTTCTCAAAATATCATGGCTAAAGAAAGTTATCCCTACAAAATCATATAGTCTGGCTATGCTCTATCTTCATCGGGGGGGGGGGTTCATCATGCACAACCCCGATGACAAGCCAAGCAATTGTTTCATACTTTTAATATTCTCAATCTTTTTCAACTTTCACGCAATACATGAGCGTGAGCCATGGATATAGCACTATAGGTGGAATAGAGCATGGTGGAGGTTGTGAGGAGAATACAAAAGGAGAAAGTCTCACATCAACTAGGCAAATTAATGGGCTATGGAGATGCCCATCAATTGATATCGATGCAAGTGAGTAGGGATTTCCATGCAACGGATGCACTAGAGCTATAAGTGTATGAAAGCTCAAAAAGAAACTAAGTGGGTGTGCATCCAATTTGCTTGCTCATGAAGACCTAGGTCAATTTGAGGAAGCCCATCATTGGAATATACAAGCCAAGTTCTATAAGGAAAAATTCCCACTAGTATATGAAAGTGATAAAATAGGAGACTCTCTATCATGAAGATCATGGTGCTACTTTGAAGCACTGATGTCTACTATGCAACCTTCTTCTTGTAGACTCATGTTGGGCCTCCAAGCGCAAAGTTTTGTAGGACAGTAGCAAATTTCTCTCAAGTGGATGACCTAAGGTTTATCGGGGGGGGGGGGGGGGGGGGGGGGGGGGGGGGGGGGGGGGGGGGGGGGGGGGGGGGGGGGGGGGGGGGGGGGGGGGGGGGGGGGGGGGGGGGGGGGGGGGGGGGGGGGGGGGGGGGGGGGGGGGGGGGGGGGGGGGGGGGGGGGGGGGGGGGGGGGGGGGGGGGGGGGGGGGGGGGGGGGGGGGGGGGGGGGGGGGGGCCTACCTATTATGGCATTTCCATAGCCATTCCGAGATATATTGCCATGCAACTTACCACCGTTCCGTTTGTAGTTGACATCGTATTTGTGGCAAAGCCAGCGCTCATAATTTTTTCATACATGTCACTCATGATTCGTTGCACATCCCGGTATACCGCCGGAGGCATTCACATAGAGTCATATTTTGTTCTAAGTAACGAGTTGTAATTTTTTGAGTTGTATGTAAATAAAAGTGTGATGATCATCATTATTAGAGCATTGTCCCAAGTGAGGAAAGGTTGATGGAGACTATGATTCCCCCACAAGTCGGGATGAGACTCCGGACGAAAAAAAAGAAGAAAAAAAGAGGCCATAAAAAAAGAGAAAAGGCCCAAACAAAAAAAAATGAGAGAAAAGAGAGAAGGGACAATGTTACTATCCTTTTACCACACTTGTGCTTCAAAGTAGCACCATGATCTTCATGATAGAGAGTCTCCTATGTTGTCACTTTCATATACTAGTGGGAATTTTACATTATAGAACTTGGCTTGTATATTCCAATGACGGGCTTCCTCAAACTGCCCTAGGTCTTCGTGAGCAAGCAAGTTGGATGCACACCCACTTAGTTTCTTTTGATTGAGCTTTCATACACTTATAGCTCTAGTGCATCCATTGCATGGCAATCCCTACTCACTCACATTGATATCTATTGATGGGCATCTCCATAGCCCGTTGATACGCCTAGTTGATGTGAGACTATCTTCTCCCTTTTAGTCTTCTCCACAACCACCCTTCTATTCCACATATAGTGCTATGTCCATGGCTCACGCTCATGTATTGCGTGAAGATTGAAAAAGTTTGAGAACATCAAAAGTATGAAACAATTGCTTGGCTTGTCATCGGGGTTGTGCATGATTAAATACTTTGTTTGATGAAGATAGAGCATTGCCAGACTATATGATTTTTTAGGGATAACTTTCTTTGGCCATGTTATTTTGAGAAGACACGATTGCTTAGTTAGTATGCTTGAAGTATTATTATTTTTATGTCAACAATAAACTTTTATCTTGAATCTTTCGGATCTGAACATTCATGCCACAATAAAGAAAATTACATTGAGAATTATGCTAGGTAGCATTCCACATCAAAAATTTTGTTTTTATCATTTACCTACTCGAGGACGAGCAGGAATTAAGCTTGGGGATGCGGGGGGGGGGGGGGGGGGGGGGGGGGGGGGGGGGGGGGGGGGGGGGGGGGGGGGGGGGGGGGGGGGGGGGGGGGGGGGGGGGGGGGGGGGGGGGGGGGGGGGGGGGGGGGGGGGGGGGGGGGGGGGGGGGGGGGGGGGGGGGGGGGGGGGGGGGGGGGGGGGGGGGGGGGGGGGGGGGGGGGGGGGGGGGGGGGGGGGGGGGGGGGGGGGGGGGGGGGGGGGGGGGGGGGGGGGGGGGGGGGGGGGGGGGGGGGGGGGGGGGGGGGGGGGGGGGGGGGGGGGGGGGGGGGGGGGGGGGGGGGGGGGGGGGGGGGGGGGGGGGGGGGGGGGGGGGGGGGGGGGGGGGGGGGGGGGGGGGGGGGGGGGGGGGGGGGGGGGGGGGGGGGGGGGGGGGGGGGGGGGGGGGGGGGGGGGGGGGGGGGGGGGGGGGGGGGGGGGGGGGGGGGGGGGGGGGGGGGGGGGGGGGGGGGGGGGGGGGGGGGGGGGGGGGGGGGGGGGGGGGGGGGGGGGGGGGGGGGGGGGGGGGGGGGGGGGGGGGGGGGGGGGGGGGGGGGGGGGGGGGGGGGGGGGGGGGGGGGGGGGGGGGGGGGGGGGGGGGGGGGGGGGGGGGGGGGGGGGGGGGGGGGGGGGGGGGGGGGGGGGGGGGGGGGGGGGGGGGGGGGGGGGGGGGGGGGGGGGGGGGGGGGGGGGGGGGGGGGGGGGGGGGGGGGGGGGGGGGGGGGGGGGGGGGGGGGGGGGGGGGGGGGGGGGGGGGGGGGGGGGGGGGGGGGGGGGGGGGGGGGGGGGGGGGGGGGGGGGGGGGGGGGGGGGGGGGGGGGGGGGGGGGGGGGGGGGGGGGGGGGGGGGGGGGGGGGGGGGGGGGGGGGGGGGGGGGGGGGGGGGGGGGGGGGGGGGGGGGGGGGGGGGGGGGGGGGGGGGGGGGGGGGGGGGGGGGGGGGGGGGGGGGGGGGGGGGGGGGGGGGGGGGGGGGGGGGGGGGGGGGGGGGGGGGGGGGGGGGGGGGGGGGGGGGGGGGGGGGGGGGGGGGGGGGGGGGGGGGGGGGGGGGGGGGGGGGGGGGGGGGGGGGGGGGGGGGGGGGGGGGGGGGGGGGGGGGGGGGGGGGGGGGGGGGGGGGGGGGGGGGGGGGGGGGGGGGGGGGGGGGGGGGGGGGGGGGGGGGGGGGGGGGGGGGGGGGGGGGGGGGGGGGGGGGGGGGGGGGGGGGGGGGGGGGGGGGGGGGGGGGGGGGGGGGGGGGGGGGGGGGGGGGGGGGGGGGGGGGGGGGGGGGGGGGGGGGGGGGGGGGGGGGGGGGGGGGGGGGGGGGGGGGGGGGGGGGGGGGGGGGGGGGGGGGGGGGGGGGGGGGGGGGGGGGGGGGGGGGGGGGGGGGGGGGGGGGGGGGGGGGGGGGGGGGGGGGGGGGGGGGGGGGGGGGGGGGGGGGGGGGGGGGGGGGGGGGGGGGGGGGGGGGGGGGGGGGGGGGGGGGGGGGGGGGGGGGGGGGGGGGGGGGGGGGGGGGGGGGGGGGGGGGGGGGGGGGGGGGGGGGGGGGGGGGGGGGGGGGGGGGGGGGGGGGGGGGGGGGGGGGGGGGGGGGGGGGGGGGGGGGGGGGGGGGGGGGGGGGGGGGGGGGGGGGGGGGGGGGGGGGGGGGGGGGGGGGGGGGGGGGGGGGGGGGGGGGGGGGGGGGGGGGGGGGGGGGGGGGGGGGGGGGGGGGGGGGGGGGGGGGGGGGGGGGGGGGGGGGGGGGGGGGGGGGGGGGGGGGGGGGGGGGGGGGGGGGGGGGGGGGGGGGGGGGGGGGGGGGGGGGGGGGGGGGGGGGGGGGGGGGGGGGGGGGGGGGGGGGGGGGGGGGGGGGGGGGGGGGGGGGGGGGGGGGGGGGGGGGGGGGGGGGGGGGGGGGGGGGGGGGGGGGGGGGGGGGGGGGGGGGGGGGGGGGGGGGGGGGGGGGGGGGGGGGGGGGGGGGGGGGGGGGGGGGGGGGGGGGGGGGGGGGGGGGGGGGGGGGGGGGGGGGGGGGGGGGGGGGGGGGGGGGGGGGGGGGGGGGGGGGGGGGGGGGGGGGGGGGGGGGGGGGGGGGGGGGGGGGGGGGGGGGGGGGGGGGGGGGGGGGGGGGGGGGGGGGGGGGGGGGGGGGGGGGGGGGGGGGGGGGGGGGGGGGGGGGGGGGGGGGGGGGGGGGGGGGGGGGGGGGGGGGGGGGGGGGGGGGGGGGGGGGGGGGGGGGGGGGGGGGGGGGGGGGGGGGGGGGGGGGGGGGGGGGGGGGGGGGGGGGGGGGGGGGGGGGGGGGGGGGGGGGGGGGGGGGGGGGGGGGGGGGGGGGGGGGGGGGGGGGGGGGGGGGGGGGGGGGGGGGGGGGGGGGGGGGGGGGGGGGGGGGGGGGGGGGGGGGGGGGGGGGGGGGGGGGGGGGGGGGGGGGGGGGGGGGGGGGGGGGGGGGGGGGGGGGGGGGGGGGGGGGGGGGGGGGGGGGGGGGGGGGGGGGGGGGGGGGGGGGGGGGGGGGGGGGGGGGGGGGGGGGGGGGGGGGGGGGGGGGGGGGGGGGGGGGGGGGGGGGGGGGGGGGGGGGGGGGGGGGGGGGGGGGGGGGGGGGGGGGGGGGGGGGGGGGGGGGGGGGGGGGGGGGGGGGGGGGGGGGGGGGGGGGGGGGGGGGGGGGGGGGGGGGGGGGGGGGGGGGGGGGGGGGGGGGGGGGGGGGGGGGGGGGGGGGGGGGGGGGGGGGGGGGGGGGGGGGGGGGGGGGGGGGGGGGGGGGGGGGGGGGGGGGGGGGGGGGGGGGGGGGGGGGGGGGGGGGGGGGGGGGGGGGGGGGGGGGGGGGGGGGGGGGGGGGGGGGGGGGGGGGGGGGGGGGGGGGGGGGGGGGGGGGGGGGGGGGGGGGGGGGGGGGGGGGGGGGGGGGGGGGGGGGGGGGGGGGGGGGGGGGGGGGGGGGGGGGGGGGGGGGGGGGGGGGGGGGGGGGGGGGGGGGGGGGGGGGGGGGGGGGGGGGGGGGGGGGGGGGGGGGGGGGGGGGGGGGGGGGGGGGGGGGGGGGGGGGGGGGGGGGGGGGGGGGGGGGGGGGGGGGGGGGGGGGGGGGGGGGGGGGGGGGGGGGGGGGGGGGGGGGGGGGGGGGGGGGGGGGGGGGGGGGGGGGGGGGGGGGGGGGGGGGGGGGGGGGGGGGGGGGGGGGGGGGGGGGGGGGGGGGGGGGGGGGGGGGGGGGGGGGGGGGGGGGGGGGGGGGGGGGGGGGGGGGGGGGGGGGGGGGGGGGGGGGGGGGGGGGGGGGGGGGGGGGGGGGGGGGGGGGGGGGGGGGGGGGGGGGGGGGGGGGGGGGGGGGGGGGGGGGGGGGGGGGGGGGGGGGGGGGGGGGGGGGGGGGGGGGGGGGGGGGGGGGGGGGGGGGGGGGGGGGGGGGGGGGGGGGGGGGGGGGGGGGGGGGGGGGGGGGGGGGGGGGGGGGGGGGGGGGGGGGGGGGGGGGGGGGGGGGGGGGGGGGGGGGGGGGGGGGGGGGGGGGGGGGGGGGGGGGGGGGGGGGGGGGGGGGGGGGGGGGGGGGGGGGGGGGGGGGGGGGGGGGGGGGGGGGGGGGGGGGGGGGGGGGGGGGGGGGGGGGGGGGGGGGGGGGGGGGGGGGGGGGGGGGGGGGGGGGGGGGGGGGGGGGGGGGGGGGGGGGGGGGGGGGGGGGGGGGGGGGGGGGGGGGGGGGGGGGGGGGGGGGGGGGGGGGGGGGGGGGGGGGGGGGGGGGGGGGGGGGGGGGGGGGGGGGGGGGGGGGGGGGGGGGGGGGGGGGGGGGGGGGGGGGGGGGGGGGGGGGGGGGGGGGGGGGGGGGGGGGGGGGGGGGGGGGGGGGGGGGGGGGGGGGGGGGGGGGGGGGGGGGGGGGGGGGGGGGGGGGGGGGGGGGGGGGGGGGGGGGGGGGGGGGGGGGGGGGGGGGGGGGGGGGGGGGGGGGGGGGGGGGGGGGGGGGGGGGGGGGGGGGGGGGGGGGGGGGGGGGGGGGGGGGGGGGGGGGGGGGGGGGGGGGGGGGGGGGGGGGGGGGGGGGGGGGGGGGGGGGGGGGGGGGGGGGGGGGGGGGGGGGGGGGGGGGGGGGGGGGGGGGGGGGGGGGGGGGGGGGGGGGGGGGGGGGGGGGGGGGGGGGGGGGGGGGGGGGGGGGGGGGGGGGGGGGGGGGGGGGGGGGGGGGGGGGGGGGGGGGGGGGGGGGGGGGGGGGGGGGGGGGGGGGGGGGGGGGGGGGGGGGGGGGGGGGGGGGGGGGGGGGGGGGGGGGGGGGGGGGGGGGGGGGGGGGGGGGGGGGGGGGGGGGGGGGGGGGGGGGGGGGGGGGGGGGGGGGGGGGGGGGGGGGGGGGGGGGGGGGGGGGGGGGGGGGGGGGGGGGGGGGGGGGGGGGGGGGGGGGGGGGGGGGGGGGGGGGGGGGGGGGGGGGGGGGGGGGGGGGGGGGGGGGGGGGGGGGGGGGGGGGGGGGGGGGGGGGGGGGGGGGGGGGGGGGGGGGGGGGGGGGGGGGGGGGGGGGGGGGGGGGGGGGGGGGGGGGGGGGGGGGGGGGGGGGGGGGGGGGGGGGGGGGGGGGGGGGGGGGGGGGGGGGGGGGGGGGGGGGGGGGGGGGGGGGGGGGGGGGGGGGGGGGGGGGGGGGGGGGGGGGGGGGGGGGGGGGGGGGGGGGGGGGGGGGGGGGGGGGGGGGGGGGGGGGGGGGGGGGGGGGGGGGGGGGGGGGGGGGGGGGGGGGGGGGGGGGGGGGGGGGGGGGGGGGGGGGGGGGGGGGGGGGGGGGGGGGGGGGGGGGGGGGGGGGGGGGGGGGGGGGGGGGGGGGGGGGGGGGGGGGGGGGGGGGGGGGGGGGGGGGGGGGGGGGGGGGGGGGGGGGGGGGGGGGGGGGGGGGGGGGGGGGGGGGGGGGGGGGGGGGGGGGGGGGGGGGGGGGGGGGGGGGGGGGGGGGGGGGGGGGGGGGGGGGGGGGGGGGGGGGGGGGGGGGGGGGGGGGGGGGGGGGGGGGGGGGGGGGGGGGGGGGGGGGGGGGGGGGGGGGGGGGGGGGGGGGGGGGGGGGGGGGGGGGGGGGGGGGGGGGGGGGGGGGGGGGGGGGGGGGGGGGGGGGGGGGGGGGGGGGGGGGGGGGGGGGGGGGGGGGGGGGGGGGGGGGGGGGGGGGGGGGGGGGGGGGGGGGGGGGGGGGGGGGGGGGGGGGGGGGGGGGGGGGGGGGGGGGGGGGGGGGGGGGGGGGGGGGGGGGGGGGGGGGGGGGGGGGGGGGGGGGGGGGGGGGGGGGGGGGGGGGGGGGGGGGGGGGGGGGGGGGGGGGGGGGGGGGGGGGGGGGGGGGGGGGGGGGGGGGGGGGGGGGGGGGGGGGGGGGGGGGGGGGGGGGGGGGGGGGGGGGGGGGGGGGGGGGGGGGGGGGGGGGGGGGGGGGGGGGGGGGGGGGGGGGGGGGGGGGGGGGGGGGGGGGGGGGGGGGGGGGGGGGGGGGGGGGGGGGGGGGGGGGGGGGGGGGGGGGGGGGGGGGGGGGGGGGGGGGGGGGGGGGGGGGGGGGGGGGGGGGGGGGGGGGGGGGGGGGGGGGGGGGGGGGGGGGGGGGGGGGGGGGGGGGGGGGGGGGGGGGGGGGGGGGGGGGGGGGGGGGGGGGGGGGGGGGGGGGGGGGGGGGGGGGGGGGGGGGGGGGGGGGGGGGGGGGGGGGGGGGGGGGGGGGGGGGGGGGGGGGGGGGGGGGGGGGGGGGGGGGGGGGGGGGGGGGGGGGGGGGGGGGGGGGGGGGGGGGGGGGGGGGGGGGGGGGGGGGGGGGGGGGGGGGGGGGGGGGGGGGGGGGGGGGGGGGGGGGGGGGGGGGGGGGGGGGGGGGGGGGGGGGGGGGGGGGGGGGGGGGGGGGGGGGGGGGGGGGGGGGGGGGGGGGGGGGGGGGGGGGGGGGGGGGGGGGGGGGGGGGGGGGGGGGGGGGGGGGGGGGGGGGGGGGGGGGGGGGGGGGGGGGGGGGGGGGGGGGGGGGGGGGGGGGGGGGGGGGGGGGGGGGGGGGGGGGGGGGGGGGGGGGGGGGGGGGGGGGGGGGGGGGGGGGGGGGGGGGGGGGGGGGGGGGGGGGGGGGGGGGGGGGGGGGGGGGGGGGGGGGGGGGGGGGGGGGGGGGGGGGGGGGGGGGGGGGGGGGGGGGGGGGGGGGGGGGGGGGGGGGGGGGGGGGGGGGGGGGGGGGGGGGGGGGGGGGGGGGGGGGGGGGGGGGGGGGGGGGGGGGGGGGGGGGGGGGGGGGGGGGGGGGGGGGGGGGGGGGGGGGGGGGGGGGGGGGGGGGGGGGGGGGGGGGGGGGGGGGGGGGGGGGGGGGGGGGGGGGGGGGGGGGGGGGGGGGGGGGGGGGGGGGGGGGGGGGGGGGGGGGGGGGGGGGGGGGGGGGGGGGGGGGGGGGGGGGGGGGGGGGGGGGGGGGGGGGGGGGGGGGGGGGGGGGGGGGGGGACCAGAGGGGAAACCCTTCTCCCATCTAGGGGGAAGGTCAAGGAAGAAGAATAAGAAGGGGGGCTCTCTCCCCCTCTCTCCCGGTGGCGCCGGAACACCGCCGGGGCCATCATCGCAACGACAATCTACACCAACAACTTCGCTGCCGTCATCACCAACTCTCTCCCCCTCTATGCATCGATGTAACACCCCTTCTCCCCGCTGTAATCTCTACTTGAACATGGTGCTCAATGCTATATATTATTTCCCAATGATGTATGGCTATCCTATGATGTTTGAGTAGATCCTTTGTCCTATGGGTTCATTGATGATCGTGATTGGTTTGAGTTGCATGTTTTATTATTGGTGCTGTCCTATGGTACTCTCCGTGTAGTGCAAGCGTGAGGGATCCCCGCTGTAGGGTTTGCAATATGTTCATGGTTTGCTTACTGTCTGTGTTGCATGAGTGACAGAAACACAAACACGGATAAGTGGGTTATGGCGTATGGGAATAAAGAGGACTTGATACTTTAATGCTATGGTTGGGTTTTACCTTAATGATCTTTAGTAGTTACGGATGTTTGCTAGAGTTCCAATCATAAGTGCATGTGATCCAAGAAGAGAAAGTATTGTTGGGGAACGCAGTAATTTCAAAAAAATTCCTACGCACACGCAAGATCCATCTAGGTGATGCATAGCAACGAGCGAGAGAGTGTTGTCCACGTACCCTCGTAGACCGAAAGCGGAAGCGTTATGACAACGCGGTTGATGTAGTCGAACATCTTCATGATCCAACCGATCCAAGTACCGAACGCACGGCACCTCCGCGATCTGCACATGTTCAGCTCAGTGACGTCCCTTGTACTCTTGATCCAGCTGAGGCCGAGGGAGAGTTTCATCAACACGACGGTGTGGTGACGGTGATGATGAAGCTACTGGCGCAGGGCTTCGCCTAAGCAGTGCAACGATATGACCGAGGTGGAAATCTGTGGAGGGGGGCACCGCACACGGCTAAGACAACTGTCAACTTGTGTGTTCTAGGGGTGCCCCCTTCCCCCGTATATAAAGGAGCAAGGGGAGGGGGCCGGCGGCCTCATAGGGTGTGCCCCAAGGGGGGAATCCTACTCCTACTAGGAGTAGGTTCCCCCTTTCCTAGTCCAACTAGGAGGGGAAGGAAAGAGGGGGAGGGGAGAAGGAAAGAGGGGGCCGGCCCCCCAAGCCCTAAACCAATTCGGTTTGGGCCTAGGGGGGCGCGCCCCACAGCTCCCTTGCTGCCCTCTATTTCCACTAAGGCCCATGAAGGCCCATTGACCCCCCGGGGGGTTCCGGTAACTCCCCGGTACTCCGGTATTTATCCGGTGTCCCCCGGAACCTTTCTGGTGTCTGAATATAACCTTCCAATATATCAATCTTTATGTCTCGACCATTTCGAGACTCCTCGTCATGTCCGTGATCTCATCCGGGACTCCAAAAAACCTTCGGTACATCAAAACACATAAACCCCCCCCCCCCCCCCCCCCCCCCCCCCCCCCCCCCCCCCCCCCCCCCCCCCCCCCCCCCCCCCCCCCCCCCCCCCCCCCCCCCCCCCCCCCCCCCCCCCCCCCCCCCCCCCCCCCCCCCCCCCCCCCCCCCCCCCCCCCCCCCCCCCCCCCCCCCCCCCCCCCCCCCCCCCCCCCCCCCCCCCCCCCCCCCCCCCCCCCCCCCCCCCCCCCCCCCCCCCCCCCCCCCCCCCCCCCCCCCCCCCCCCCCCCCCCCCCCCCCCCCCCCCCCCCCCCCCCCCCCCCCCCCCCCCCCCCCCCCCCCCCCCCCCCCCCCCCCCCCCCCCCCCCCCCCCCCCCCCCCCCCCCCCCCCCCCCCCCCCCCCCCCCCCCCCCCCCCCCCCCCCCCCCCCCCCCCCCCCCCCCCCCCCCCCCCCCCCCCCCCCCCCCCCCCCCCCCCCCCCCCCCCCCCCCCCCCCCCCCCCCCCCCCCCCCCCCCCCCCCCCCCCCCCCCCCCCCCCCCCCCCCCCCCCCCCCCCCCCCCCCCCCCCCCCCCCCCCCCCCCCCCCCCCCCCCCCCCCCCCCCCCCCCCCCCCCCCCCCCCCCCCCCCCCCCCCCCCCCCCCCCCCCCCCCCCCCCCCCCCCCCCCCCCCCCCCCCCCCCCCCCCCCCCCCCCCCCCCCCCCCCCCCCCCCCCCCCCCCCCCCCCCCCCCCCCCCCCCCCCCCCCCCCCCCCCCCCCCCCCCCCCCCCCCCCCCCCCCCCCCCCCCCCCCCCCCCCCCCCCCCCCCCCCCCCCCCCCCCCCCCCCCCCCCCCCCCCCCCCCCCCCCCCCCCCCCCCCCCCCCCCCCCCCCCCCCCCCCCCCCCCCCCCCCCCCCCCCCCCCCCCCCCCCCCCCCCCCCCCCCCCCCCCCCCCCCCCCCCCCCCCCCCCCCCCCCCCCCCCCCCCCCCCCCCCCCCCCCCCCCCCCCCCCCCCCCCCCCCCCCCCCCCCCCCCCCCCCCCCCCCCCCCCCCCCCCCCCCCCCCCCCCCCCCCCCCCCCCCCCCCCCCCCCCCCCCCCCCCCCCCCCCCCCCCCCCCCCCCCCCCCCCCCCCCCCCCCCCCCCCCCCCCCCCCCCCCCCCCCCCCCCCCCCCCCCCCCCCCCCCCCCCCCCCCCCCCCCCCCCCCCCCCCCCCCCCCCCCCCCCCCCCCCCCCCCCCCCCCCCCCCCCCCCCCCCCCCCCCCCCCCCCCCCCCCCCCCCCCCCCCCCCCCCCCCCCCCCCCCCCCCCCCCCCCCCCCCCCCCCCCCCCCCCCCCCCCCCCCCCCCCCCCCCCCCCCCCCCCCCCCCCCCCCCCCCCCCCTAACACCCAAAGAGTACTAAGGTGTGATCATGTTTTGCTTGTGAGAGAAGTTTTAAGTCTACGGGTCTGTCACATACAGATCCGTATGTATTTTGTAAATTTCTATGTCTACAATGCTCTGCACGGAGCTACTCTAGCTAATTGCTCCCACTTTCAATATGTATCTAGATCAAGACTCAGAGCCATCCAGATCAGTGTCAAAGCTTGCATCGACGTAGCTCTTTACGACGAACTCTTTATCACCTCCATAACCGAGAAACGTGTCCTTATTCCACTAAGGATAATTTTGACCGCTGTCCAGTGATCCACTCCTGGATCACTATTGTACCCTCTTGCCAAACTTATAGCGAGGTACACAATAGGTCTAGTACACAGCATAGCATACTTTATAGAACCTATGACTGAGGCATAGGGAATGACTTTCATTCTCTTTCTATTTTCTGCCGTGGTCGGGTTTTGAGTCTTACTCAACTTCACACCTTCCAACACAGGCAAGAACTCCTTCTTTGACTGTTCCATTTTGGACTACCTCAAAATCTTGTCAAGGTATGAATTCATTGAAATTTTTTATCAAGCATCTTGATCTATCTCTATAGATCTTGATGCTCAATCTGTAAGCAGCTTCACCGAGGTCTTTCTTTGAAAAACTCTTTTCAAACACTCCTTTATGCTTTCCAGAAAATTCTACATCATTTCCGATCAACAATATGCCATTCACATATACTTATCAGAAAGGCTGTAGTGCTCCCACTCACTTTCTTGTAAATACAGGCTTCACCGCAAGTCTGTATAAAACTATATGCTTTGATTAACTCATCAAAGCGTATATTCCAACTCCGAGATGCTTGCACCAGTCCATAGATGGATTGCTGGAGCTTGCACATTTTATTAGCACCTTTAGGATTGACAAAACCTTCTGGTTGCATCATATACAACTCTTCTTTAATAAATCCATTAAGGAGTGCAGTTTTGTTATCCATTTGCCAGATTTCATAAAATGCAGCAATTGCTAACATGATTCGGACAGACTCTAAGCATCGATACGAGTGAGAAAATCTCATCGTAGTCAACACCTTGAACTTGTCGAAAACCTTTTGCGACAATTCAAGCTTTGTAGATAGTAACACTACTATCAGCGTTCATCTTCCTCTTGAAGATCCATTTATTCTCAATGGCTCACCGATCATCGGGCAAGTCAATCAAAGTCCATACTTTGTTCTCACACATGGATCCCATCTCAGATTTCATGGCCTCAAACCATTTCACGGAATCTGGGCTCATCATCGCTTCCTCATAGTTCGTATGTTCGTCATGGTCCAGTAACATGACTTCCAGAATAGGATTCCCGTACCACTCTGGTGCGGAATGTATTCTGTTTGACCTATGAGGTTTGGTAGTAACTTGATCTGAAGTTTCATGATCATCATCATTAACTTCCTCAGTAATTGGTGTAGGCATCACTAGAACTGATTTCTGTGATGAACTTCTTTCCAATTCTGGAGCAGGTACAATTACCTCATCAAGTTCTACTTTCCTCCCACTCACTACCGATCATCATCGAACGTTAAGCGTGTGGACCCTACGGGTTCGAGAACTATGTAGACATGACCGAGACACATCTCCGGTCAATAACCAATAGCGGAACCTGGATGCCCATATTGGCTCCTACATATTCTACGAAGATCTTTATCGGTCAAACCGCATAACAACATACATTGTTCCCTTTGTCATCGGTATGTTACTTGCCCGAGATTCGATCATCGGTATCACCATACCTAGTTCAATCTCATTACCGACAAGTCTCTTTACTCGTTCCGTAATGCATCATCCCGTGACTAACTCATTAGTCACATTGCTTGCAAGGCTTATAGTGGTGTGCATTACCGAGAGGGCCCAGAGATACCTCTCCGAAACACGAAGTGACAAATCCTAATCTCGATCTATGCCAACCCAACAAACACCATCGGGGACACCTGTAGAGCATCTTTATAATCACCCAGTTACGTTGTGATGTTTGATAGCACACTAATTGTTCCTCTGGTATTTTGGAGTTGCATAATCTCATAGTCATAGGAACATGTATAAGTCATGAAGAAAGCAATACCAATAAACTAAACGATCATAGTGCTAAGCTAACGGATGGGTCTTGTCCATCACATCATTCTCTAATGATGTGATCCCGTTCATCAAATGACAACACATGTCTATGGCTAGGAAACTTAACCATCTTTGATTAACGAGCTAGTCACGTAGAGGCATACTAGGGACACTCTGTTTGTCTATGTATTCACACATGTACTAAGTTTCCGGTTAATACAATTCTAGCATGAATAATAAACATTTATCATGATATAAGGAAATAAATAATAACTTTATTATTGCCTCTAGGGCATATTTCTTTCAGTCTCCCACTTGCACTAGAGTCAATAATCTAGTTCACATCGCCATGTGATTTAACACCGATAGTTCACATCGTCATGTGATTTAACACTCTATAGTTCACATCGCCATGTGAGGGGGGGGGGGGGGGGGGGGGGGGGGGGGGGGGGGGGGGGGGGGGGGGGGGGGGGGGGGGGGGGGGGGGGGGGGGGGGGGGGGGGGGGGGGGGGGGGGGGGGGGGGGGGGGGGGGGGGGGGGGGGGGGGGGGGGGGGGGGGGGGGGGGGGGGGGGGGGGGGGGGGGGGGGGGGGGGGGGGGGGGGGGGGGGGGGGGGGGGGGGGGGGGGGGGGGGGGGGGGGGGGGGGGGGGGGGGGGGGGGGGGGGGGGGGGGGGGGGGGGGGGGGGGGGGGGGGGGGGGGGGGGGGGGGGGGGGGGGGGGGGGGGGGGGGGGGGGGGGGGGGGGGGGGGGGGGGGGGGGGGGGGGGGGGGGGGGGGGGGGGGGGGGGGGGGGGGGGGGGGGGGGGGGGGGGGGGGGGGGGGGGGGGGGGGGGGGGGGGGGGGGGGGGGGGGGGGGGGGGGGGGGGGGGGGGGGGGGGGGGGGGGGGGGGGGGGGGGGGGGGGGGGGGGGGGGGGGGGGGGGGGGGGGGGGGGGGGGGGGGGGGGGGGGGGGGGGGGGGGGGGGGGGGGGGGGGGGGGGGGGGGGGGGGGGGGGGGGGGGGGGGGGGGGGGGGGGGGGGGGGGGGGGGGGGGGGGGGGGGGGGGGGGGGGGGGGGGGGGGGACAAAGAGTTGTTATTTGATTAACGGGATCACATCATTAGTTGAATGATCTGGTTGACATGACCCATTCCATTAGCTTAGCACCCGACCGTTTAGTATGTTGCTATTGCTTCTTCATGACTTATACATGTTCCTATACTATGAGATTATGCAACTCCCGTGTGCCGGAGGAACACTTTGTGTGCTACCAAACGTCACAACGTAACTGGGTGATTATAAAGGTGCTCTACAGGTGTCTCCAAAGGTACATGTTGGGTTGACGTATTTCGAGATTAGGATTTGTCACTCCGATCGTCGGAGAAGTATCTCTGGGCCCTCTCGGTAATGCACATCACTTAAGCCTTGCAAGCATTGCAACTAATGAGTTGGTTGCGGGATGATGTATTACAGAACGAGTAAAGAGACTTGCCGGTAACGAGATTGAACTAGGTATTGGATACCGACGATCGAATCTCGGGCAAGTAACATACCGATGACAAAGGGAACAACGTATGTTGTTATGCGGTCTGACCGATAAATATTCTTCGTAGAATATGTAGGAGCCAATATGTGCATCCAGGTCCCGCTATTGGTTATTGACCGGAGACATGTCTCGGTCATGTCTACATTGTTCTCGAACCCGTAGGGTCCGCACGCTTAAGGTTTCGATGACAGTTATATTATGAGTTTATACGTTTTGATGTACCGAAGGTTGTTCGGAGTCCCGGATGTGATCACAGACATGACGAGGAGTCTCGAAATGGTCGAGGCATAAAGATTTATATATTGGACGGCTATATTCGGACACCGGAAGTGTTCCGGGTGATTTCGGAGAAAACCGGAAAGCCGGAGGGTTACCGGAACCCCCCGGGAGAAGTAATGGGTCATATGGGCCTTAGTGGAGAGAGAGAGGGGCAGCCAAAGGTGGGCCGCGCGCCTCCTCCCCTCTGGTCCGAATTGTACTAGGAGAGGGGGGGCGGTGCCTCCCTTTCCTTCTCCCTCCCCACTTCTTTCCCCCTCCTAGTAGGAGTCCTACTCCTACTAGGAGGAGGACTCCTCCTTGGCGCGCCATAGGGGCCGGCCGACCTCCTCCTCTCTTGATCCCCATAGGGGCAGGGGCACCCCAGAAAGACACAAGTTGATCCACGTGATCATATTCTTAGCCGTGTGCGGCGCCCCCTGCCACCATAGTCCTCGATAATATTGTAGCGGTGCTTAGGCGAAGCCCTGCGATAGTAGTACATCAAGATCGTCACCACGCCGTCGTGCTGACAGAACTCTTCCCCGACACTTTGCTGGATCGGAGTCCGGGGATCGTCATCGAGCTGAACGTGTGCTAAAACTCGGAGGTGTCGTAGTTTCGGTGCTTGATCGGTCGGGGCGTGAAGACGTACGACTACATCAACCGCGTTGACATAACGCTTCCGCTATCGATCTACAAGGGTACGTAGATCACACTCTCCCCTCTCGTTGCTATGCATCACCATGATCTTGTGTGTGCGTAGGAATTTTTTTGAAATTACTATGTTCCCCAACAGTGGCATCCGAGCCTATGTTTTATGTGTTGATGTTATATGCACGAGTAGAACACAAGTGAGTTGTGGGCGATATAAGTCATACGGCTTACCAGCTTGTCATACTTTGGTTCGGCGGTATTGTTGGACGAAGCGTCCCAGACCGACATTACGCGTACGCTTACGCGAGACCGGTTCTCCCGACGTGCTTTGCACATAGGTGGCTTGCGGGTGACAGTTTCTCCAACTTTAGTTGAACCGAGTGTGGCTACGCCCGGTCCTTGCGAAGGTTAAAACAGCACCAACTTGACAAACTATCATTATGGTTTTGATGCGTAGGTGAGATTGGTTCTTGCTTAAGCCCGTAGCAGCCACGCAAAACTTACAACAACAAAGTAGAGGACGTCTAACTTGTTTTTGCAGGGCATGTTGTGATGTGATATGGTCAAGACATGATGCTGAATTAATTTGTATGAGATGATCATGTTTTGTAACCGAGTTATCGGCAACTGGCAGGAGCCATATGGTTGTCGCTTTATTGTATGCAATGCAATCGCACTGTAATGCTTTACTTTATCACTAAGCGGTAGCGATAGTCGTGGAAGCATAAGATTGGCGAGACGACAACGATGCTACGATGGAGATCAAGGTGTCGCGCCGGTGACGATGGTGATCATGACGGTGCTTCGGAGATGGAGATCACAGGCACAAGATGATGATGGCCATATCATATCACTTATATTGATTGCATGTGATGTTTATCTTTTATGCATCTTATCTTGCCTTGATTGACGGTAGCATTATAAGATGATCTCTCACTAAATTATCAAGAAGTGTTCTCCTTGAGTATGCACCGTTGTGAAAGTTCTTCGTGCTGAGACACCACGTGATGATCGGGTGTGATAGGCTCTACGTTCAAATACAACGGGTGCAAAACAGTCTCCAATAGCTGGTGTGCAAGATAATGCCCCTGTGAGGAATTCACCATATGCTGGTTTTGGAGCTGTGGATGAGCTCGCAGCAGCAGCCACTATTACTCAAGTGGTAGAAGAAATTGCCAATGTTGTTATTGGCACTGAAGCTGAAACTTCTGCTGATCAACCTAAAGGAATTGCTCCTCCAATGAGCGTCGTTGTAGCTGAAACTTCTGCTGATCAACCTCAAGGAATTGCTCCTTCAACGAGCGCTGCCGTAGCTGAAACTTCTGCTCATCAAGTTCAAGGAATTGCTCCTCCAATGACCGCTGATGTAGCTGAAGATTGAAGGAAATATGCCCTAGAGGCAATAATAAAGTTATTATTTATTTCTTTATAGGGGGGGGGGGGGGGGGGGGGGGGGGGGGGGGGGGGGGGGGGGGGGGGGGGGGGGGGGGGGGGGGGGGGGGGGGGGGGGGGGGGGGGGGGGGGGGGGGGGGGGGGGGGGGGGGGGGGGGGGGGGGGGGGGGGGGGGGGGGGGGGGGGGGGGGGGGGGGGGGGGGGGGGGGGGGGGGGGGGGGGGGGGGGGGGGGGGGGGGGGGGGGGGGGGGGGGGGGGGGGGGGGGGGGGGGGGGGGGGGGGGGGGGGGGGGGGGGGGGGGGGGGGGGGGGGGGGGGGGGGGGGGGGGGGGGGGGGGGGGGGGGGGGGGGGGGGGGGGGGGGGGGGGGGGGGGGGGGGGGGGGGGGGGGGGGGGGGGGGGGGGGGGGGGGGGGGGGGGGGGGGGGGGGGGGGGGGGGGGGGGGGGGGGGGGGGGGGGGGGGGGGGGGGGGGGGGGGGGGGGGGGGGGGGGGGGGGGGGGGGGGGGGGGGGGGGGGGGGGGGGGGGGGGGGGGGGGGGGGGGGGGGGGGGGGGGGGGGGGGGGGGGGGGGGGGGGGGGGGGGGGGGGGGGGGGGGGGGGGGGGGGGGGGGGGGGGGGGGGGGGGGGGGGGGGGGGGGGGGGGGGGGGGGGGGGGGGGGGGGGGGGGGGGGGGGGGGGGGGGGGGGGGGGGGGGGGGGGGGGGGGGGGGGGGGGGGGGGGGGGGGGGGGGGGGTGACGGCTCACGCTGATGCAGAAGATCTGGTCAGTAGATGTGATGGATGTCAAAAATTTGCACGACGAGCGCATGTGCCGGCTCAAGAGCTATGGATGATGCCAATCACTTGGCTGTTTGCGGTCTGGGGGCTTGACATGGTGGGACCTTTCAAAAGGTCTAAGGATAAAAAGACACATCTCCTGGTGGCAGTTGATAAATTCACCAAGTGGGTTGAGGCGGAGCCTGTGAGTAAATGTGACGCAGCCACGGGGGGGGGGGGGGGGGGGGGGGGGGGGGGGGGGGGGGGGGGGGGGGGGGGGGGGGGGGGGGGGGGGGGGGGGGGGGGGGGGGGGGGGGGGGGGGGGGGGGGGGGGGCCGGCTTGATGTTTCTTCTGTAGCTCACCCTTAATCCAATGGTCAAGCTGAGAGAGCCAATTAGGAAATTTTGAAAGGGCTCAAACCCCGACTTATGGTTCCTTTATAGCGAACACCGGGTTGTTGGGTAGAGGAATTACCCTCGGTGTTATGGAGTATCAACACCACACCTAGCAGGTCTACAGGTTACACACCTTTCTTCATGGTTTATGGAGCAGAAGCAGTGTTGCCTAGTGACATCCGTCATGACTCGCCTTGTGTGGTGGCTTAAGTTGAAGCTAATAATAAACAAGCCAGACGGGATGCACTTGACTTGTTGGATGAAGAAATAGACTTAGCAGCGGCCCGGTCAGCAATTTATCAACAGGACCTGCGCCATTATCACAGTCGTCGGGTTAAGTCCAGGACTTTTTAGGAAGGTGACTTGGTGCTCCGGCTCATCCAGGATCTGTCAGATGCACACAAGTTATCCCCACCTTGGGAAGGACCCTTTGTGGTCAGTAAGAACTTAAACAACGGGTCATATTACCTCATTGACGTTTGAGAGCACAAAGACTCACGTAAGTCGGAGGAGGAGACCCGCCAGCCGTGGAACATTGCTCAACTTCAACCATACTAAACCTGAGCCACCGGCTCTCATCATGTACATACTTTAACATTGTGTATACCATGATAAGCAATAAAGTAAGACCATCGATCTCTTTTCTTTTCAAAGATTATGCATCTTTGTTATCTCTTATTTTCAAATGACTATTAAGGAGCTGATCATATTTGAATCAAGTTTAACCTTTTTGGTCCAGCTTATGATCATATCCGAATCTAGCTGCAAATCTCATGGTCACTTGGGGGCTTCCTGTTCAAACATAGGTCGTATTCGAACCAAGGAGAACATAGCTGTCGT